>CAUYON010000305.1:0-10675 GCA_963573935.1 Arctocebus calabarensis
TCCCTATTTAACAAATGGTGCTGGGTGAACTGGCTGGCGACCTGTAGAAGACTGAAACTGAACCTGTACCTTTCACCATTAACCAAGATAGACTCTCACTGGATCAAAGATTTAAACTTAAGACATGAAACTATAAAAATATTAGAAGAAAGTACAGGGAAAACTCTCAAGGAAATTGGCCTGGGTGAATTTTTTATGAGGAGGAATCCCCAGGCAATTGAAGCAGTATCAAAAATACACTACTGGGACTTGATCAAACTAAAAAGCTTCTGCACTGCTAAGAACACAGTAAGTGTAGCAGGCAGACAGCTCTCAGAATGGGAGAAAATATTTGCAGGTTATGCCTCAGACAAAGGTTTAATAACTAGAATACACAGAGAACTCAAGTGTATTGGCAACAACAGGGCAAGTGATCCCATCTCAGGGTGGGAAAAGGACTTGAAGAGAAACTTCTCTAAAGAAAACAGGTGCACGGCCTACAGACACATGAAAAAATGCTCACCATCCTTAATGATCAGAGAAAGGCAAATCAAAACTACTTTGAGATATCATCTAACCCCAGTAAGATTAGCCCACATAACAAAATCCCAAAACCAGAGATGTTGGCGTGGATGTGGAGAAAGGGGAATACTTCTACACTGTTGGTGGGAATGCAAACTAATACATTCCTTTTGGAAAGATATTTGGAGAATACATAGAGATCTAAAAATAGATCTGCCATTCGATCCTATAATTCCTTTATTGGATATATATCCTGAAGACCAAAAACCACATCATAATAGAGATATTTGTACCAGAATGTTTATTGCAGCCCAATTCATAATTGCTAAGGCATGGAAGAAGCCCAAATGTCCATCGACCCACGAATGGATTAATAAATTGTGGTACATGTATACCATGGAATACTATGCAGCCTTAAAGAAAGATGGAGACTTTACCTCTTTTGTGTTTACATGGATGGAGCTGAAACATATTTGTCTTAGAATTCTCAAGAATGGAAGAAAAAGTATCCAATGTACTCAGCCCTAATATGAAGCTAATTTATAGCTTTCATATGAAGGCTAAAACCCATTTATAGCACAAGAATACAGGGAAAAGGGAAAGGGAGGACAGGGGAGGGAGAGCAATTAGTGGGTTCACACCTACAGTGCATCTTAGCAGGGTACTGGTGAAACTTATTAAATGTAGAGTATCAATGTCTTCATATAGTGATCAAGAAAATGCCTCATGAAGGCTATCTCTAACAGCATGATCAAAATATTTCTGATTGTATATGAAGCACATTCTGCCCTATGATTGCACCAATGTACACAATTATGATTTAATAAAATTATTTTTAAAAAACATGAAACAGTCAAGGAAAAAATGGGATAAAATACACACAGGGACTTGGCAAAAGGCTAAAAGTAACAAGGGAATTTTTGAAGAGAAAAGTGTAAAAGTAGGATTCAAAGAGAACAAAATTTTCCAACAGCAAACAAATATCACATTTCTTCCTTAAGTCTCCAAAATTTAGTTCCTTTTTTAGAAAAATGTGAAGAACTATAGCTCAGCTTATAGCAACTGCACATGCAGTGAAATCTATGTAGACATCTGGCTAGAAATAGATATTTTTAATGAAAGTTTAATACTTTCATGCATCTATAATAATCCAAGAAGGCCAACAAATGGCTAATGTAGAGAACTTGGACTTCATGAACAGATAAACAGAATTTCCTATCCAGCACTCAAATAGTCTTACCTGGATATGGGGAAGCTTTTCATGTTGAAAGGCCACGTTAATTTAGCTATAATCAAATAAGGGTGCATTTAAGTAACTTCAATTATATATACTTTACAATGTACATGATTTTGTAAAAATGTATGTACTATGTACTTAATCATTTCAAAAATGAAAACAATTTGTTAATTTTAAAGTTAACTAAACTTTGATTTTTGTCGTGTCTTCTTTTTGTTGGAAACCATTGGAAATGTGATTACAGCATGAAGGTCTGCAGTTTCAGTTGATCCTCTCTATGGGTACCAATCTTTTCTTTTCTTTAGACAGAGTCTCACTTTTTTGTCCTCAGTAGAGTACTGTAGCATCATAGCTCACAGCAACCTCAAACTCCTGGGCTCAAGTGATCCTCTTGACTCAGTTTTTCATTTTTTGTAGAGACAGGGTCTCACTCTTGCTCAGGCTGGTCTTGAACTCATGAGCTCAAGGAATCTACCCACTTTGGCCTCCCAGAGTTCTAGGATTACTGTTGAGCCACCAGGCCAACCCAGTACCAATCTTTTGTAACCTTAAGGGCATCTTGATTGGGTTAGGTAGGAGAATATAGATTTGCAGCAATAAGTTGTTGAAAATCAAGAAGGCATTTTTCTGGCATGTTGCCAAAGGCATGGGTATTCTACTGCATTTTTTCATATTTCAATTGGATCTTTCTTGGTATCTCACAATGACTTTTAATAGTCATCTATGGAGAGCTCAATCAATTCCATCTGTAGTTCTTTAGGTGCACTGGTGATAGCAACTAGGGGTGACTAAAATGCTAATTTGTGTGTGATATCATGATTCTCAAAATTAGTGAACTTTTCATTGTATTCTCCCATTCATAGGTCTATAACAGCTGTATATTCTTCAAATAATTCATGTGTATCATCATGCTCATCAATAACCTTTGCATCTGGGGAAAATGTTCATATGAAATTTCCTTTTGAAGAAGTCCTTTGAAAAAAATAGCTTTTTCTTTCTAATGCTTAGATTTTTTTTTTTTTGCCACACATCATATATGGACCAAGTTTTACCTTGCAAAGAAATATTCAAGTTTTTTTTTAATAATTTTATTAAATCATAATTATGTACATTGGTGCAATCATAGGGAAGAATGTGCTTCATATACAATCAGAAATATTTTGATCGTACTGTTAGAGATAGCCTTCATGGCATTTTTTTGATCACTATATAAAGACACTGATACTCTACATTTAATAAGTTTCACCAGTACCCTGCTAAGATACACCATAGGCGTGATCCCACTAATTGCCCTCCCTCTTAAGCTTAATCTTGAAGGATGAGTAGGAGTTCAACAGTCCATTTAAAGGGGAAGGTCACTACAGGCAGAAGGAAAAGCATATGCAAAGTATAGAAGTATGAAAGCAAATAATCAATGTGAGTAGAGGAGTGAATGTTTGGGGAAAGAATGGGATGGAGAGAAATGAGGTTAGAAAAGTAGACTTAGGTCTGAACGTGATGGCTTTGATAACCTTTCACCTTTGTTCTTAAGGATACTTTCTTTTAGAGGTAGATCTGTGAATTATTTTTACATAGATCTAGGGCATATAATTCAGTGGTGTATGTTGTTTAAATTCTTACTGTTTTATGATTTTTTGGTACTAATCAGATGAAGTAATAAAAATGTCTTGGGATAAGACTTGGGCAGTGTGCAGTGGAGAGGAGTGTCTTTAGAAAACCTGTTTTATCACCCAGTGACTCCAATTTTTTTGGATTTCATAAACTAGTAACATTCTTAAAAGAACTTGGCTTGAAAAGATACTAAAATATAACAATAAGAATAAATACATAGGTGATCATGTCATATCAGGAATAACAACAACAACAAAACCGCAAACAAACAGGAAAAGTGTACTCGCAGAGCTTGGCAACCTAATTCTGCTACATTACGTAGCCCAGTCATGATGCCATAGTGGGATATTCTGGCTGAGAATGAGAAGAGAGGACATCAGGCTGAGGAAGACAATGAATATCCTGGGCAAGTAAGTCCTCTGATGTGTACCCCACAGTTGAACTGCTCTTCTTTCTACGTCTCCACTCCCATATAAAGAACCATTTCCAGGCTGGGAGAAACAATGGATTGTGCTCAGGAGTCCTGTGCCAGCACGTGTGTCTCTATGGGTGCTCACAGCTTCATTGGCCCTGAGTTTGCTTTTCCTATCTAAGAACTTGGCCTTGTGACCATTGGCCAGCTAGTCATGAGCCATATATTTTATTTATCTTATTGAGATTGGGGGATAGCAGGAGCCAGTGGTTTCTTGATTAGACCTGGACTGGTATGCACTCAGCACTCATCCCAGAGGCCTCCAGAAACCCTAGATAATGGGCAGGGCTGAACAGTGGCTCTGTCTAGGTGAAAAGTCTCCTCAAGCTTGACCAAGATGACTAGAGACCTTTGGACCTCACAACTACATGGATTGTCTCACCCCTTCCCAGTAAACGTGAGCTCTCTCAGCCCATAGTTTTTCATTTATGAGTCCATGGATGGGATGAGGAATTTGCATCATAGCCCTTATCAAAATCATTACTGTGAGAAAGTTTGTGCTTACCTAGAAAGGCTCTTTCTTCTAGGATCTGAAGAAAAGGAGTAGAACTCAGGTATTTCCTTAGGCCAGTTCATTTACTACATATCATTATTGAAAGTTTCTGATTAAATGTAACTCCTTTGAGATGTTCCATTTTCTTATTGCCCTGTATGTCCTTGGTCACTCAGTACATTTGGGAGTCTTAGCTTCTAATATCTTGGTAAAAGGTGGGGGAGATTTCTATTCTGTTTATATCTGCCAAGTTAGTGACCAGCTCTTCATCCCTAGGAATGGATACCAACGAGAGATGATCCATGGTCTGGGATGCTAAAGCTGCTGTCTAGGGTGAGTCCTGTTCTTGTCCCCTTCCAGCTTGCCCACAGCATCCAGAATCTGGATCATCCCTGGATGTCAGAGCTGACAGGGGCATGTTCTAGAAGAAAATTTATTCTAAGAGATTGTAACCATGAGCCTATAGGATCCCAGAGAATTAAAAACACCAGAATTGTGTGCAAAATTTCTGCTTAAATTTATCTGACAAGGCTTTCACTAGATTCTCAAACTTCACCTGCCCAAACATTCAAGGAGCTTTGAACTAATACAATCAATTTCTTGTCAATTGATGAGAAAATACAGAAGTGAAGTGATCTGCTCAAAGTCACACAGCTAGAAAGGAGAGGAACTAGAAGATAACTTAGGATCTCCTATACTCAACTCTCTAACCCCTCTCGGATTCTAGAGAATTCTCCAAAGTGATCCACCCACTCCCACAATAGGTTAAACATTCAGATGTCTGGGCCCATCACAGACCTACTGAGTCAGAGTCTCTGAGCTCAGGGCCCATAGGCTGAGCAAGCTCCCCTAATGTTTTGGGGACACACTAAAGTTTGAGAATTCAGGATCTTTCCTAGAATTAGAAAATCACAGAGAAAATATTAAGCAATGAGATGACTGCAACCACTTTCAGCTCTCTTAGCCATTTTTTTTTTTCTTGGTAATCGTGTCCACATTTCTAAATAACGTTTTTATAACTTTCTTGTCTCCTCCCTGCCTGTTTCCTTCGCTTCTTTCCTTTCAGCTTTAGATATGATTACCTGCTTTACTATCATGTAAAATAAGAATCATGAGGTTGATTTGATGGTTTTGAGGTGCCCAGCCAGGTACAACTGCCACAGCAGGTCTGATCTCTGCCCACCTCAGCATGGGGCACTGGAGAGCTGGCCTATGGCTCATGTCCCCAACTGCCTTCCACAGCTGCATAGCTGCTCTGAGCCCACAATAAACCTAGGTATCCCACATAAACCCTCTCAATAGGAATGTGTGGGAAAGAGAAGGGACCTCTGCATTCTCTTGACTTACAACATTCCCCTGCAGCCTCTCTACCTCTTCTCTTCTATGTGCTTGTGTTTTCACTCCTTTAGCTACACACTTTTCACTCCATATCATTTTTCAAGCTCAAGAGGTGTTGATTATATACTCCATGATTTTTTATTTGTTCTTTCATTTGTGTTCACTTTTTCAAGAAGTCATTCTTCTGCTGAGTGACTCAGCTGTGTATATTTTCTGCTTCCCCCACTGTGTCTCCAAGGCTGAGACCACCACACTCAGTTGCAGTACTTTGCACCCAGCAAATCTTAATGCGTATTTATTGAGTGAATAACTTTGCCTTACAAGAGATCTGCTGGTATTTTTTAAAGTATAGTTTTCCTAGGGATAAAGTTATGAAAACTGGAGATAGTACTGGTTGGGTTAATAAGAAGTAAGACTGTTTATCCTATCAAAAGGAGATTATGGCATACTTCATTTTATTGAGCTTTGCTTTGTGGCACTTGGCAGAGATTGTGCTTTTTACAAAGGGAAGGTTTATGGCAACCCTGTGTGGAGCAAGTCTATTGGTGCCATTTTTTCCAACAGTATTGTGTTTCTGTGTCATACATTAGTAATTCTCACAATATTAAACTTTTACATTATTGTTATATCTGTTATGGTGGTCTACAATCAGTGTTCTTTGACATTACTATTGTAAGTGTCTTGGGGCACCACAAACTGTGCCCATATGAGGTGCTGAACTTAACGTTGTGTGTGTTCTGACTCCTCCACCAACCTGCCATCCCCCCATCTCTCTCACCCTCCTTGGGCCTTACTATTCCATGAGACACAACAATAATAACAACAAAATTAGGCCAATTAGTAACCCCACAATGGCCTTTGAGTGTTCAGGTGAAAGTGCAAGAATCACATATCTCTTCCTTTAAATCAAAAGATAGGAATAATTGAGCTTTAGTGAGGGAGGCATGATGAAAGCCAACATAGGCCAAAAGTTAAGCCTCTTGTGCCAAATTGATAGCCGAGTTATAAATGTAAGAAAAAGCTCTTGAAGGAAATTAACAGTCCTATTCCAGTGAACACATAAATGATAAGAGAGCAAAGTAGGTTTATTGTTGATATGGATAAACTTTTTGTGATGTGCATAGGCTATTTAAAAAACTTGAAGAGGAGGGAATTCTTTCTAACTCATTTTTTAAGTTCAGCATTAACCAGACAGGATACAACAAAGGAAGAAAACTACAGGCCAATATTCCTGATCAACATCGATGTAAACATCTTCCACAAAATACCACCCAATCAAATCCAACAGCACATGAAAAAGATAATGCATCATGATTAGGTGGAATTTATCCCAGGAATGCAAGGATGATTCAATGTACATAAATCAATGGATGTGAAACATTACATCAATAGAATGAAAGACAAAAACCATATGATCACCTTAAGAGATATAGAAAAAGCATATGATAAAATTCAACATGTCTTCATGATAAAAAAACTCAACAAAGTAGGTATAGAAGCAACATACCTCAACATAGTACAGGCCATATATAATAAACTCACAGCTAATACCATGCTGAATGGGGAGAAGTTAAAAGTCTTTCCTCTAAGATCTGGAACAAGATGTCCACTCTCACCACTCTTATTCAACATAATAATGGAGCTCCAATCAGAGCAATAATGCTATTAGAAGAATTAAAGGGCATCCAAGTTGGAAGAGAGGAAGTCAAATTGTCCCTTTTTGTAGATGACATAATCTTATATAATAAGATAAAAATCTAAAGATTCCACCAAAAAACTGTTAGGACTGATAAATGAGTTCAGAAAGATTGCAAGATAAAAAGAAAACATACAAAAAACAGCATTTCTATACACCAAAAATGAAAAGCTGAAAGAATCAAGAATGCAATCCAACTTATAATAGCTACAAAAATATAAAATACCTAGGAATAAATTTAAACAAAAAGGTGAAATATCTCTATAATGAAAACTATAAAACACTGATGAAAGAAAATGAAGAGGAAACAAACAAAAAAAAATGGAAAAACATCCCATGCTATATTATTAAAAAGATCATACTACCCAAAGATATCTTCATATATCTGAAGATATTTCAGAATGCAATCTCTATCAAAATATCAAACACATTCTTCACAGAAATAGAAATAACAATCCTAAAATTTGCATGGCATCACAAAAGACTTTAAATAGTCAAAGCAATTCTGAGCAAAAAGAACAAAGCAAAAGTCAGACTACCTGACTTCAAAACATACTATAAAGCTACAGTAACCAAAACAACATGGTATAGGTATAAAAACAGACACATAGACCAGGAGAACAGAATAAAGAATGCAGAAATAAGATGGCAATCTGTAGCCAACTTTCCGCAGAGGTTCCCATCCAGAAGGAGAGTTAAAGGACAGAAACTCAGCAAGAAAGCTGATGGTTTGGATCTGAGCCAAAGGAAAAGGTTGAAGAGCACACATCAACCCTGCTGTGGTGACCTGAGACCCTGAGGACACAAACAAAAAGGTACAGAGCACACCACCAAGCAGATGGGAGGCCCCTCCCCCATGAGAGCGGCTGGCAGTATACTCCATACCTCCATACAAACAAGTGAGCAGAGTTCAGATGTCCTCCCACTCTACCCCACGGGAGAGACCCTCTAAAAACCAGACCTCCTTCCCATACTAGGGTGCCACAGCGCTCTCCCACCAGGCATAAAACTGTATATACTCTCTACCTACAAGTTGGAGTTCCTGGTATTCCTCTCCACTGTCACCCTGAGGTCTGGAGGCCTGTCCCCCACAGAGTCCAGATTCTTGGAGATTTTCTTGAGGGGTGTGGATGGGGCGCGGACTGTTGCTGATCTGTGCTGATTTTCCAGCTCAGGAGTGGTGAGAGGGGAATGAGCAAAGAGGAGACCCTGCTGAAAAGAGAGTGCCTGCTGAGGCATGAAACAGTGGCCAGCTCCGGGAACAATAGCAGGAGAGCTGCACCCCTGGGGATGTTTTGAGGAGACACTCCCAGTCTTCTGGGCGGCCAGGGAAAGTGGGCTGCTTCTCTGGTGGTAGCCACCAGCAGAGAGGACCGGCAACCAAGGCACGTGAAGGATATGCCTGAGGCGGTACAGCCGGAACAGAGCACAGTGATTAGAATACTCACAGAGAGGCTGCTTTGCTTATCTTCAGACTAACCTGGCCCTCAGGGGATGAAAACTGAGACGAAGGGCTATTTGCAGCCCCAGTCTGATCAGGGAAAATAGCCTTGACAGAAATAAATTCTGCGAACTTGTTCTGTTCCAGCAGCAACATCAATCAGGGACAGGGCTAGAACTGAGTGAATCACCCCAGCCCCTATCAAGTACCCAGGTTGTCAGGCCTCACCTCCCCCTGCCAAATAGTGACAGAGAGTAGCAGACTGTTGTGGAGCCACAGACCTCACTGCGACCCAGGCAGGCGCAAACCTCTGGAGCATCTGCTCATTGGAGGAAACTGGATCACAACTGTTACCATCGACTGGGTGTGACAGAGGGGCAAGGTGGGGAAGGAGGCATCAAGCTTCCCAGACTAATCTACTTGTTGGGGGGGGCGCCCTCCTGAGCTCACAAAACACTGGAGTGAATTATACTAGAGCTTCCAGCACATCCCTGCTATCTAGTTGCCAGAGACTTTTTAACTCTTCCATTTGAGATCGGTGCTAGCTAGGACAATTGATTGGGATGTCTTCAACTGGGCTAATCACCCGAGGACTTTCCAAAGTGGTGTGGTAGTGGGAAGGTTTGATTTGGCTTTTTCAATTGTTGCCTGTGGCGGGTGCGGCAACTTAATTGCTGGTATTCCTTCACAGCTCAGATTTCAATCTAGAGTAACAGATTCTCTAGGGTAAGACAAAGACCAGCTGAAAATAAGACAGAGCCACTTAACCCACCACACCAAGAAGGTCCCCAGTTTCGCAAGCAGTAGCTCTCTATGAGACCTTGGCAAAACTCTAGGGGAAAAGATACAGACGCCAGTCCAAGCTTTTAAGCAAAGGACTGGTCAATCACTACTCCTAGAACTCCCAGCCCAAATTGTCCTTATCTACTCATCCAGCCAAATGGTGTAAAATTAATCATGGGGTGGAATCAATGGGAAAGCTCTGGAAACATGAACAATCAGACTAGGTCACCCCCCCCAAGGAATAATTTGGCAGACACAAGTGAGGATCCTATGCATAAATAGATGGCTGAGACGTCAGAAATAGAATTCAGAATTTGGATTGCAAACAAGATCAATAAAACAGAGGAGAAGTTGGATTTAGAAATTCGGGGTGCATTTCAAAAATTGTCTCAAGAAGTCAAGGAATTCAAAGACCAAATGACCAAAGATTTGGGCACATTGAGACAAGAAATTGCAGCCCTCAAAGATCTGAGAAACAAAGTAGAATCCCTCAGCAACAGAATGGAACAAGCAGAAGAAAGGATTTCTGACATAGAAGACAAAGCTTTTGAACGCTCCCAAACTGACAAAGAGAAAGAGAAATGGAAGGCAAAAACAGATCATTCTCTGAGACAGCTCTGGGATAACTCAAAGAAAACCAACATTCACCTTATAGGGATACCTGAAAACGATGAAGTGGCGTCACAAGGCCCAGAGTCTCCTCTCTATCAGATTATGAAAGAGAATTTTTCAGACATGCCAAGAGATTCTGGAATTCAGATAGCAGACAGTTTCAGAACCCCAGCATGACTCAACCTGAATAAAACATCCCCCAGGCACATGATAATTAAGTTCACTAAAGTTAATATGAAGGAGAAAATTTTGAAAGCAACCAGAAGTAAGAAATCTATAACCTACAAAGGGAAGAATATTAGAATAACTGAAGATCTCTCTAATCAAACCTTTCAAGCAAAAAGAGAATAGACATTGGCTTTTAATCTCCTAAAACAAAATAACTTTCAACCCAGGATCTTGTATCCAGCTAAACTGAGTTTCATTTATGACAGAGAAATTAAATACTTTAATGACATCCACATGTTGAAGAAATTTGCCATAACTAAACC
>CAUYON010000309.1:0-17179 GCA_963573935.1 Arctocebus calabarensis
GATCCTATAATTCCTTTATTGGGTATATATCCTGAAGACCAAAAATCACATCATAATAAAGATATTTGTACTAGAATGTTTATTGCAGCCCAGTTCATAATTACTAAGTTGTGGAAGAAGCCCAAATGCCCATCGACCCACAAATGGATTAATAAATTGTGGTACATGTATACCATGGAGTACTATGCAGCCTTAAAGAAAGATGGAGACTTTACCTCTTTTGTGTTTACATGGATGGAGCTCGAACATATTCTTCTTAGCAACGTATCTCAAGAATGGAAGAAAAAGTATCCAATGTACTCAGCCCTAATATGAAGCTAATTTATAGCTTTCATATGAAGGTTAAAACCCAATTATAGCACAGGAATACAGGGAAAAGGAAAAGGGAGGGGGTGGGGTGTGGGGAGGATGGGTGGAGGGAGGGCAATTAGTGGGATCACACCTACGGTGCATCGTAGCAGGGTACTGGTGAACCTTATTAAATGTAAAGCATCAATGTCTTTATATAGTGCTCAAGAAAATGCCATGAAGGCTATCTCTAACAGTATGATCAAAATATTTCTGATTGTATATGAAGCACATTCTGCCCTATGATTGCACCAATGTTCACAATTATGATTTAATAAAATTATTAAAAAAAAAAACAAAGTCAGGGTATTACGTTACCAGACTCTCAGCTATTCTTCAAGGCCATGTGATCACAACAGCATTGTATTGAAACTAAAATAGAGACATTGACATTTGGAACCCAATAGAAAACCAGCAGATGAAACTAATCTTTTACAGGAACCTGATCTTTGATAAACCAAACAATAACAAATACTGGGAAAAAGAATCCTTATTCAATAAATGGTGTTGGGAGAATTGGATAACATGTAAAAGACTGAAACTAGACTGGCACCTCACACCACTTACAAAAATTGATTCAAGATGGATAGATGATTTAAAACTAAGGCATGAAACAATAAAAATCCTTGATGAAAGTGTGGGGAAAACACTTGAAGATATAAGCCTGGGGAAAGACTTCATGAAGAAGACTTCCATGGCAATTACAAAAACAACACAAATAAACAAATGGGACTTAATTAAACTGAAAAGCTTCTGTACAGGTAAGGAAACAAAACCCACAGCAAATAAACAGCCTTCAGAATGGGAAAAGATATTTGCATATTATGAATTGGACAAAAGCTTTGTAACTAGGATCAATAGAGAACTCAAATTATTCAATAAAAAAAAAAAGATGAAACAATCCCATGTGTTATTAGGCAAGAGACATGAACAGAACCTTCTCTGAAGAAGACAGATGCATGGCTAACCAATATATGAAAAAAATTCTCATAGTCCTTAATCATCAGAGAAATGAAAATCAAAACTACCCTGAGATATCACCTAACCCCTTTAAGAATGGCCCACACCAAAGAGTCTCAAAACTGCAGATGCTTTTGTGCATGTGGAGAGAAGGAAACACTTTTACACTACTGGTGGGACTTGCAAACTAATACAATCTTTTTGGAAGAAAGTATGGAGAATCCTCACACAACTCAAATTAGACTTTCCATTTGATCCTGTAATCCCAATACTGGGCATCTACCCAGAAGAAAAAAATCCTTTTATCATAAGGACATTTTCACTACACTGTTTATCACAACTCTATTTACAATTGCCAAATTTTGGAAACAACCTAAATGTCTACAATGCAGGAATGGATTAATAAACTGTAGTATATGTATACCATGGAATACTATTCAGCCATTAAAAAAGATGGAGACTTTACATCTTTTGTATTAACCTGGATGGAGGTGGAAAACATTCTTCTCGGTAAAGTATCATATTAATGGAGAAGCAAGAATCCAGCTATTCAATTCTAATATGAAGACAATAAATGACATAATACATGGTGGGGGGGGGGTAGGGGAATGAGGGAATGGAGAGAGGGGAGGAAAGTGGGGGATGAAATGTCATGGTATATTGCACACCTCTTGGGGGTGGGACACAATTATAACAGGGACTTTATCTAACAAATGCAATCTGTGTAACCTAATTTTTTGTACCTCAATGAATCCCAAACAATAAAATAAATAAATAGAATTTCCCAAAATAACCTAAACAAAAATATGCAACAATATCAGATAAAGTACAACAACCAATTTATGCAGCTATAGAAATCATAGCTAGTAAAATAAAATCTCATACAATTCAATATCTGATATTTTATCTATCTCCTGTATAATTGTAAAAGCAACGTTTGGAGAACAATATGAAAAGGAACATTTTAAAACTTCTACTTTCAGAGAATACAAATTCATGGCATGTTAAGAAATTATCTGAAAATAAATTTCAAATAATATATTATCTCAAAAACGTAAACATGTTTGCAATTCATGAATCTACTGATATCAGTGTAAAGCCCAACTTTTAGCATTCAGTAGGTTTGTCTACAATGAGGAAATCATAGAACAGTTCTTATTTTCTCAAAGTCCAAGATATTTTCAATTTGATCAATGATTACTTTAATTCTAATAATGTGTCCTGGATTCCTGCGCAAGTATTCGTATGGATGGAACCCCATCTATGACTGGAGGTATAAAAAGATTTGTTAGACTTGTGCAAAAAAAGAATCCAAAAATTATTTTTGCATTTTGTTGTTGTTGTTGATAGTTAGTTAGTTAATTAGAAAGTTTGTCTTGAGTCAGAGTCTCACTCTGTTGCCCAGACCCTAGAATGCAGTGGTTTCATAGCTCACAGCAACCTCTAACTCCTGGGCTTCAGTGATCCTCTTGCTTCAGGCTGCCAAGTAGCTGGTACTACAAACACCACTGTAACAGCTGGCTAGTTTTTCTATTTTTAGTAAACATGGGATCTCACTCTTGCTCAGGCTGGTCTTGAACTCCTGAGCTCACTCAATCCACCTGCCTCGGCCTCCCAGAGTACTAGGATTACAGATGTGAGCCACTGCATCCAACTTACACACTGTTTTCTATACAGAGAAATGATAGCATCCAAGTCATTAGTGCCTGATGTAAAACAATCTGAGATGACACTGTTAAAATTATTAATTATATAAAAAGTAGGCCATTGAAATCAAGATTATTTACAGAGTTATATTCCTCAAAAGATGCTTCTCATATTCAGCTTTTATTGCATATGGAAGTGAGCTGGTTATTTCCAGGAATAGTTGTGTCAAGATTTTGTGAATTAAAAGAAGTATCAACCTTTTAAAAAATATAACATTATAAATTAGGTGATTTACTTTGTGATGAGCTTTGGTATAATAAAGTTGCATTTCTTACAGCTTTATTTTAATATTTGAATATTTTATGCAGGGAAATCATGAAAATAGTCTCACATCTACAGATAAAATTCATGCTTTCAGAGAAAAATTACTGCCCTGGAAGAAAAGAATTAAAAGCGAAAATGCAGTATAAATGCTTGAACTAGTGAAAAGATGTAAACTGGGTAGAGTATCAATGTCTTTATATAGTGATCAAGAAAATGCCATGAAGGTTATCTGTAACAGTACAATCAAAATATTTCTGATTGTATATGAAGCCCTATGATTGCACCAATGTACACAATTATGATTCAATAAAATTATAAAAAAAAAATCTTATTGAACGAATTTTACAAACTGTAGATTTATTGTATACAAATTTTGAAAATATCTTTCTACACTTACACTTGACATAATATCTCTTGATTGGGCAAGAAATTTCTTTGTTTTAAGTGTACATATGTCAGCAAATGTGAATATTATAGAAGAGGAAGAATTAACAGAAATAAAAAATGACAGAGGATTGCAATAAATATTCAACAACAAATATTACATTATTTTGATTATCTCTCAAGGTTGAATTTCCAAACATTACTAAAAAGGCAACAGAAATACTTCTTATGTTTATCAAAGTCATATTTGTGTGAAGCTAGCTTTTCTGCAATGAATAATACTCAAAACAAAAATCGATCATGGTTAGAATACTTGAAAGATGATTAAAATTATGCATGTCCAAAATTAACCTTGCAAAGAATTTATTCTAAAAATTGTCAACTCTGCTATCTCATTAATTGTTATATTATAATAATCAGAAAATAGAGAAATATAAATAAATTTTTAAAAGAATTTTAATTGTTATATTTTATTAAAAATTGTAATAAATTATTTTATTTTATTTTTTGACTGGGATGATGCATTTTGTTTATCTTAATAAATGGTACGTTCATTTTTTTACTCTTTTTTCAATCAATGTAATTTAAGTGTGTCGCAGAAATTTAACTATAGGTTCAAGTGTGCTATGAGATAAAAAGGGTAGAAAAGCACTGCTCTATGGTCTAAGTACTATAATGAACTTGTGAAACAAATACTATATCAAATACTATAACAAATACTATTATCGTTTTTAGTATTCTTATAGTTTAATATAAAAGAGTGCTGAAAAGTGGGGTCTTCGGAACAGACTAAAATCTTGGCTCTGTCAGCGGTGCCCATAGCTCAGTGGGTAGGGCGCTGGCCATACAAGCCGAGGCTGGCAGGTTCAAACCCAGTGTAGGCCAGCTAAAACAACAATGACAAGTGCACCAAAAAAAAATTACTGGGCATTATGGTGGACTCCTGCGGTTCCAGCTACTTGAAGGTTGGGGCAGGAGAATCATTTGAGCCCAATAGTTGGAGGTTCCTGTGAGCTGTGATGCCACAGCACTCTACCCAGGGTGACAGTTTGAGACTCTGTCCCCCCAACAACAACAAAAAAATCTTGGCTCTGTTACTTAACAGCAGTGTGACTTCATGTTACTTATGTAAACACCCTATGCTTCTGTCTACCATCTTAAAACACATAAGAAGAGGATCTACTTATTTTGTAGGATTAGAAGAATACAAAATGTATAGACAAATAGTGGACCATAATAAATGCTGAAGAAATGAGCGATTTAAAATCATGGCATATATCAATTTACATATTTGAAATGTGACTTTAGACAAAGAAATGTGACATGGCAAAGTGCAGTAAATGTTTCAGCCCAAATGGGTGGTACTGGGGAAGGAATGAGGATCATGATATAAGAGAAACAGCAATCATACAACTGTGATGATTCAGTGAGTCTCTGAAGGGCAGGCAATGTTAAAGATGTATTTTCCCCTGACTCCCTAGGATCCAGAATATGTAATCAGGTGAACAAATTGTGCCATTGGTCATGAGAGGAAACTTGAAAAGACAAAAAATGGAACTTGGAATAGGTCAAATTTTAGGTTTCTATGTAATTATTTCTATTTATTGAAATTTTTTTTACACACATCATACAATGTTCACAGTGGTTAAGGTACATGACTTCACCATTATATGCTTTAAGGATAAGAATTACATCTTCTTATGACAAAATACATATGGAATGATGAAGTGTGTTTAGCACACTACATGTGCTGAGTATCTTCTGTTGGCTCTTCCAAGTCCAACTTATATTTTGTCTCTACCTTGCTCAGTGTCTCAGAAAGCTGAGTTCTGGGAACTATAATGATCAATTCCCTTTTCTCTGGTTTTGGTCACGCTAGGCAAAGATGAAAGATAAATGGGAGATTGCAGGAATGAAAAACAGCCAAGTTGAAATGTTTGTACTTTCAGATCCCTTCTTGCTGGATGGCTCTGGTGACAAGTATGCACAACAAACAGTGATAATTTCTGTTACAATTAAAAGCCTCATCATGTGACCCTCTCTGTCTGCAGGAGTTAGTTGCTGCTTCCTGACCCTGCTGCTGAAGCCCTTCATTTTAGCTTCAGGGCACAGCACTGCTCCTCAGGATTTCCCTATACATTGGTCACATGTTTGTAAATATGCTTTTTATTTAATGCTCCTCAAATTTGCAAATGCCATTTTTATCTTGCTAGAACTCTGACTCATACAAGAATGGATACTAAAAATGCCTTTGAGAAAGAGACCCTTAAAATTTGATTCTGAAATTGGACTGTTCATATATTTGTGGTGGGCACAGCTAACCTCCTTGCTGGAAGGAAATGGGCAAGAGCAAAGTACAGCAAGGCATGGTGCCAAACTTACTCAATTTGCCAACATTGGTGATACAGGATTAAGCATAGGTGAACAGCAAGGCACAGGGAAGGAGAAAATGGTTTGATTGCTATGACAAAAATAAGACCATGGAGTCCACCATCTTCTTCAGACTGCCCTGGAAGATGGATTTAAGGAAAAAGGGAAATTGAAAGCTTTCCCCTTTATGGTGATGGTTGCACAATAAACTGTGAGTGTACAATTGAGAACATGTTTGGAGAATAAGTAGACCTCTACAGCAGTTGTGATGGGATCCTCATCTTCTCTCTAGTTATAAGACATGCAGATGAGTACTGAGTTCAGGGGCTGAAAATCATTCAGAAAATTAATGAAACAAGGAGTCAGTTTTTTGAAAAAATAAATGAAATAGACAAACCTTTGGCCAAACCTATTTCACACCAATTTCACTAATGAATATTTGTGCAAAAATTCTCAACAAAATCCCAGCCAATAGAGTACAGCTTATCATCAAAAATGTCATACATCATGATCAAGTAGGTTTCATCCCAGGGATGCAAGACTGGTTTAACATATGCAAGTCCATAAACGTTATCCACCATATTAATAGAAGCAAAGACAAAGACCATACAATCCTCTCAATAGATACTTAAAAAGCATTAGATAAAATCCGGCATCCTTTTCTAATTAGAACACTGAAGAGTATAGGCATACATGGCACATATCTTAAACTGATAGAGGCTATCTATGACAACTAATATTTTACTAGTTAAATAGCAGCTAGTAATTTTACTGAATGGAGTAAAACTGAAAGCGTTTTCTCTTAGAACTGGAACCAGACAAGGTTGTCCTCTGTCACCATTACTATTCAACATAGTGCTGGAAGTTCTAGCCAATACAATTAGGCAAGACAAGGAAATAAAGGGCTTCCAAATGGGATCAGAGGAGGTCAAACTCTCCCTCTTTGCTGCCAATATGATCTTATACTTAGAGAACCCCAAAACTCAACCACAAGAGTCTTGGAAGTCATCAAAAAATACAGTAATGCCTTAGGATATAAAATCAATATCCACAAGTCAGTGGCCTTTGTCTACGGCAGTAACAGTAAAGATGGGAAGCTAATTAAGGGCACAATTCCCTTCACAATAGCTTCAAAAAGTAGGAAATACCTAGGAATATACCTTAAAAAAAGAGGTAAAGACCTCTATAAACAAATTATGAAATTCTAAGAAAGGAAATAGCAGAGGATATTAAAATATGGAAAAACATACCATGCTCATGCCTGGGAAGAATCAACATTGTTAAAATGTCCATACTACCCAAAGTGATATACAATTTCAATGCAATCCCTGTTAAAGCTCTACTGTCATACTTTAAAGATCTCTAAAAAATAATACTTCATTTTATATGGAATCAGAAAAAAACCTCAAATAGCCAAGACATTACTCAGAAATAAAAACAAAGCAGGAGGAATCACGCTACCAGACCTCAGACTACACTATAAATCGATAGTGATCAAAATGGCATGGAACTGGCACAAAACAGAGAGGTAGATGTATGGAATAGTATAGAGAACCAAGAGATGAATCCAGCTAATTACCTTATTTGATCTTTGACAAGCCAGTTAAAAACATTCAGTGGGGAAAAGATTCCCTTTTACCAAGTGGTGCTGGGTGAACTGGCTGGTGACTTGCAGAAGACTGAAACTGGACCCACGCCTTTCACCGTTGACTGAGATAGACTCTCACTGGATTAAAGATTTAAACTTAAGACATGAAATTATAAAAATACTAGAAGAAAGTGCAGGGAAAACACTTGAAGAAATCGGCCTAGGTGAATATTTTATGAGGAGGACCCCCCAGGCAATTGAAGCAACACCAAAAATACATAAGTAGGATCTGATCAAACTAAACAGCTTCTGCACAGCCAAGTACACAGTAAGTAAAGCAAGCAGACAGCCCTCAGAATTGGAGAAGATATTTGCAGGTTATGTCTCTGACAAAGCTTTAATAATCAGACTCCACAGAGAATACAAATGTATTAGCAAGAAAAGAACAAGTGATCCCATCTCAGGGTGGGAAAGGGACTTGAAGAGAAATTTATCTGAAGAAGACAGGAGCACGGCCTTCAGACACATGAAAAAATGCTCATCATCCTTAATCATCAGAGGAAGACAAATCAAAACCATTTTGAAATATCATATAACTCCAGTAAGATTAGCCCACATCACAAAATCCCCAAACCAGAGATCTTGGCGTGGATGTGGAGAAAAGGGAACACTTCTACACTGCTGGTGGGGATGCAAACTAATATGTTCCTTTTGGAAAGATTTTTGGAGATCACTTAGGGATCTGAAAGTAGACCTTCCATTCAATTCTTCAATTCCTCTATTAGGTATACATACAGAGGACCAAAAATCACTTTATAACAAAGATATTTGCATCAGAATGTTTATATCAGCCCAATTCATAATTGCTGAGTAATGGAAGAAGCCCAAGTGACCATCGACCCACAAATGGATTAATAAATTGTGGTACATGTATACCATGGAATATGATGCAGCCTTAAAGAAAGATGGAGACTTTACCTCCTTCATGTTTACATGGATGGAGCTGGAAAATATTCTTCTTAGCAAAGTATCTCAAGAATGAAAGAAAAAGTATCCAATGTACTCAGCCCTACTATGAAACTAATTTATAAGCACCTACCCATCCATATGAAAGCTATAACCCAACTATAGCCTGAGATGAAGGGGAAAGAGGAGAAGGAGGAGAAGGGAGGGGGAGGAAGGGAGGAGGGAGAGTAATTGGTGGGACCACACCTACCGTGCATTTTTCAAGGGTACATGTTAAATCTACTAAGGGCAGAATATATCTTAACACAATAACTAAGAAAATGAGGTAAAGGCTATGTTAACCAGTTTGATGATAGTATTTCGAATTGTATATAAAACAAGCAAACTGTACCCCATAATTGCATTATGTACACAGCTATGATTGAATAACAAAAATAAAATAGAATAAAATAAAATAAAAGGGCTGTGGTACATTTACTATCAGTTTTGTACTAAACCTGGAGAGAAAAGTAAGAGCTGTAGAAGCACAAACAAAAGACATTAAAATCAGAGTAGGCATTCAAGGAAAGCTTCAGAGAACTGCTAAAGGCTGAGAGGAGACTTGAAACAAAATTAACAGTTATCCAACTTAAGAATAGACAGAGAGTAGGATTTCTATTCTAAGAGAGCAACATTAAAAGCCCAGGAGAGCAGACGGTGAATTCAGAAAATTTCAAATCATTTACTGTGGCTAACATAGGAGATAGAATGGGAGGGAATGATGAGAGGTGAGGTGAAGAGGGTAAAATTATGAGAAGTGTAATTTTAAGAAACAGATATAACATGTGTATAAGTATACATATACTTGGGTCTCATATACAAAAGTGTGTATTTATATTTAATTAGATAATATACATACATCAATGTGTGTAATGCACAGCTAAGTATATACATACATATATACATATGTTTGCATGTATGCTTATATACTTATACACAGTTGTACACATGCATATATGTGTATATATCTACATGTATATCCTGTAGCTGGGTATATATCTATAAACATGCATATGTGTGAGTGATGATCCGTTCATATATGTATTATATACACATATATGTTTATGTCTATATATGCACAAATACATAACTATCTAAGAGTACATTAATATCTTTATATAACACATAAACAGTATATTAGGGATTTCCAGAAAGTATGCAGCCATTATTTTTCATATTATCATATTACATGTCTGGATAGGGTATATAAATCTATCTCCCCAGGGAAGTTTACAATGAGAATTTAAACTAAAATAGTTGTAGAGCACACCATGTACAACTGGAAAAATCTGAGATACATTGAGGATGCAGTATTGACAGAATGAGGGATTTGAAGGAAATAAATACTTTAGGATGTCTCCCAGATTCCAGTGTTTGACTGACTGGGTGATAGAGAGAATATTCTTTGTGCTATAAGTTAAGGGAATAAAGAGAAACTTTAATAAATGCAAAATATGGTGGTTGTGAATGAATTAGTTTATAGCAGAATGGTTTTATGTACTTTCATATTCTAAGAGTATTTAGTTGTATGTGTCTAGAGCTCCCTGCTTGCTTTTGATTTTCCCCTTTTAAGAAATTCACTTAGGGACAGGAGTGGCTGACCTTTTTGCTGTTAGGCCTTCCTCTTATTCTAGAAAGGCCATTGCAAAAAAATACTAGTGTTTATATCTAAAGAATTATCAGAAGTTGCAATGGCTTGGGATTTGCTTTTTAAATGTTTCTAAATATTCTCATGCAGTCTCCTTACCTTCTGAAACTTCAACAGTTGTGATATAAAACTTAAGAGGCATGAAATTGGAAATGTGAACTTTTCAACATATTACAAGAACTAAACCCATTCAGTGAAAGTGTCAATGCAGCTACTAAAACAGCAACAGGATTCATCCCAACACTCCAGTATAAATTTCATAGACTTGAAGAAAACATTAAGAAAAATTTTAGAAAATATATACATATTTGATGAAGTTATTTTGTCTTTATAAAATAGAATTGGTGATTATGAGAGGTGGTTGATTTTTTCTCAATTTAAAATTTAACGGCTAATTTTGAGCATTTCAACATGTAGTCAGTTTTTACCAAAATCAGTTTTAGCTATGCTATTATGAGGTTGTTGCTATAAAACTCTGTAACATCAGCAATTAATAGATCCTACGTGGTGATAAATAGAATGTTTCAGTCTTACCAGTCCATTCAATGGTTGGCTCTCTAGTTCAAATCAATTAATGGATTCTCTTGACCTTTTTTTCATAGTACTCTGGAGGAAACAATAAGAGATAAATTGATAAAATGTTTGACTGGCTAAAGTGACTGATTCATTTGGTTATAATGTGACACAGAGGAGAAGTATCAAGAACTGGTCTTGCAGGCCAGGCTTGGTGGTTCATTCCTGTAATCCTAGCACTCTGGGAGGCCAACGTAGGAAGATTGCTTGAGCTCAGGAGGTTGAGACAGTCTGAGCAAGAGCAAGATTGGTCTCTACTAAAAATAGAAAAATTGCTTATTGTAGTGGTGGTCTGGTGGTCACCTATAATCCCAACTACTTGGGAGGCTGAGGCAAAAGGATCTGTTGAGCCAAAGACTTTGGGGTTGCTGTGAGCTATGATGATGTGATGGCATTCTATCCAGGGTGACACAGTGAGACCCTGTCTATAAAACAAAACAAAACAAAAACCCCTTGCATTCCCCATATCCCCTGTACCTGAAAACAGGGCTTATTCTCAGCTCCTTTTGTTTCCTCTGCTGTTAGAGACAGTAAAATTTCTGCTGACTATAATGTGTGAGTTGAGCTAAAGAATGTTGGCTATAAGGTCATACTACTTATCTCACTAATCACTGCCTGTAAATGCAAGGATAATGATTTGATTGTCTTTTGGTTGCAGGAACTTGACATGAGAATTACAAATGTGTATTGTAGCAAGTACATACTTCTTTCTTGCTTTGATTTCATTTCAGTAGTTAGGGACATTTCTCAATACTGGCAAGGTGATAAGGAGCCTGAGTAACAGACCTCACAGGTGAAAGTTGATCTTCATGAAAGCCAGCACCTTGCAGTTTCTGGAGGGAGTTGCAGTGAAGGACTCAGTGCCACCCCAAGCACCAATGCTCATGTGCTTATCTGCACTCAGCCCAGGACTCTCCTTTTTGAGGCCTTCTTGTTGGTTGGGGGTCTCAGCAGAGATGTTTTTCAGTCACCTCTGGTGAGGCCTTTTTTTCTTGGAAGTCTTCACTAAAGCGTTTGTCTTCACACAGTGTCAGTACTTTTCCATTCCTAGCTCTTTCCTGTGTCATAGCCCAACCTTGTCCACTGCCCAGTAAAGGCCAATAAACTGAGATAGCAAGTGTTGCATCTGAGAAAGGGTTTTATTTTGTGAGGTTCCAGGCAAGGACATGGGAGTAATTTCTCAAATTCAAGACGAATTGAGGGGCTAAAGTTTTTAAACATGGTCTAGCACACAAAAGGCTAGGGAATTGGGCCTGCTGATTGGCTATGGTTGAATTCGTACAGTTGGGAACTAGACATCATCCTTTCAGGCAATTCCCTGGGTAGGAGGTCTCAAGGCTCATTGGATCAGCTCCCATGCCTTTCCACATATTTGGTTGACATCTGTGTGTGTCCCCAAATGCAGAATCTGAAAAATGCAGATTCTTAGGCTTTATAATAGCTGTGCTATCTATAGAAGTATTTGGGAAAATAACAAATCTTGCACCTGTTGGAGGATTGAGGCATTAAGCCAGGAGTCCTCAAACTTTTTAAACAGGAGGCCACTTCACTGTCCCTCAGACCATTGGGGGGCCCGACTATAGTTAAAAAAAAAAACTATGAACAAATTCCTATGTACACTCTACATATCTTATATGCACTATGCCTTTTTTCTTCTGAATCACACTGCTCAGAGATTGCAACAGAGTGAACTGGGGCTTACACAGCACACAACACACAACATTATACACAACTGAACAGCAATCAGAATATAAATGAATTTACTGTCAATTAAATTGAGTTTCCTACTCCTCGGCTGTCTGCAGAGCCAGATTAAGTTCCCATGGGGTACTAGGAAGATTACCAGTTTGGGGCCCCCATGTGATAACACTGAACACTGACCATTTGCATTAACACTGACCACTGACCATTTGTGATAACACTGACAGCTGACAATTTGCATTAATACTGAGTGCTGACCATTTGCATTAACACTGAGCACTTACAATTTTCATTACCTCTGAGCACTGACAATTTGAATTAGCATTGAGCACTATTTGCGTTATCACTGTGATGCGACAACCCTAGAAACCACCCCCAACCAACTAACCAACTTAAATGAAAAGCTCTTCTAACTTCAGAAAAAAAAGGCTCCCCTTAACCACAAAAAAAGGCCCTACTAACTGCAAAATAAAAAAAATAGACCACCTAACTTAAAAATAAAAAGAATCCTTGTAAATATGAAAGAGGTAAAGTCACCATCTTTCTTTAAGGCTGCATAATATTCCATGGTATACAAGTACCACAATTTATTAATCCATTCGTGAACCGATGGGCACTTGGGCTTCTTCCATTACTTAGCAATTATGAATTGGGCTGCAATAAACAGTCTAGTACAGATATCTTTGTTGTAATGTGATTTGGAACACATTCTCCTTAGCAAAGTATCTCAAGAATGGAAGAAAAAATATCCAATGTATACAGCCCTAATATGAAGCAAATTTATATCTTTCATGTGAAGGTCACAACCCAGTTATTGCACAAGAAGGAGGGGAAAGGGGAGAGGGGGAAAAGGAGAGGGAGAGGGTGGGGGGAAAGAGGATAAAGGGTGAGATCACACTTGAGTTACATTTTTGAAGGGTCAGGAGAAAATTACTAAATGCAGAACACAAATGTTTTCACATAGTAAATGAGAAAATCTCACAAATGTTATGTGGAAAAGACGGATGAAATTATCTCAGATTGTATATGAAGCCCGCACACTGTAATCCATGATTGAACTATTGTACACAGTTATGATTCAATAAAAAAAAGTTGAAAAAAATAAAAAGAATCCTAATGTTCTTACTTGGGTCCTCAGGCAACAGCAGGCTCTGCACAGGCAAGCTTGTGACTCCTCCAATGACACCCAAGACTGAGAGGAGGAGTCAAGAGACAGAGAGAAGGGAAGGGGAGTCAGAGAGTGCTGTGCACATACCACACATGCACACAGATAAGCAAAAAAGTCTTCACATAATAATGCTAATTATGCAACAGCATATTCAGAAAGTTTTAAAACCCTCAACCAGATCCCAAGTTTACAATTACTAATGTGGAGAATATATATATATATATATATATATATATATGTAATAAAATGTCTTTGGGGCTTTTAAATATTTTTATTATAACAATAAAGAAAATGGGCAACATAAAAGTAATAAAAGTACTGGGAAATTTAACATTGTATTTGAGAAACTAATGCATCAACATCTGGCTTGATGGAAGTAGTTGCAATTTAGAGCACTGAGTTCTCAAGATGCTCATCAGATATTTTGGTTCTAATGTACTCCTAATGTGGTTCATTCTTGAAAACAGTTGCTCACAAATGCAGAGATGACACAAATAAAGCATGATTGTGAAATGAAGGGTATTATTTGTCTTTAGGAAGACAGGACCTATAGAAGTCCAGTAAAGAAACATGATAAAATATTTCTTAATTTGAATGTCAGATTGCCACTCTACATATTCCATTTGAAAATTATCAGGAAATATATTTATATCAACTAAAAAGGAGTTCCAAATGTACCAAAATATTGTGTGTGTGGCTGCACAATTCCAACAATTAAGGTACCTATTTCAATTACTGAATATTTGTGTCTGTTAGAAATTACTTTCCTAAATGAGTATAGTTGTTAAACCACAGTCTTTAGTTACCAGATATTTTTGGTATGAGTGGCTTGGTGAATGAAAAGACTGTATGCCATGGTAAGAATATGAAAATGACTGGTGGTTTCCTTAGCCATAATGAGGTCAGGACCTCTGATCAGGTGAGGAAAGTCTGAAATAATAATAGTAATGATAGAACATACTAAACCCCTCTTAGGATACAAATGTGGTTTCAGGGAATTCAGAAAAATAATGGCTTTCCAAGGAGTGTGGTGATGGCTAAGGTTTTATGGGTGATGTGGAAATTTGCAGAACAGAGAAAAAAAAGAGTCTGTATGTAGCCCCATGTGTTTGTGCATATGTGTGTAAATGCATATATGTGAAGGAGAACCTACATGAGCAAAGTCTTAAAGGTTAGAATGATTTAGAGCATGTGAAAGAACAGAGTGAGTATTTCCTTGCTTGAAGACCAAAGTGCATAGGAAAAGCAGAAGTTAGAAATGTGTTTGATCTCACAATGTGAGAGTAAAGATATGCATCCCAGTGAGAATTAGAGATCAATCTCTTTAACTATTTTGCAAAGATGTAGATAAAACAAAATGTGCATATCTATTGGTAACTTGGAAGCATTGGGACAGGATATTGAAGGTGACAATTTTCAAATAGATCTAAGAAATTTTCTAAGGAAATGACAGTTATCTTTGAACCTCGTAGGGTCAGAGACAATAACCTGCTGATTTATCGGTAACTTAAATTTTTGCTTGCAAACATTCTAGACTTTTATGCTTTTAACCTTCATACTAGAGATCTGAAAGATTATACAGTACTATTATAATAATGGAATATCCTGAATTCAATTATGAGTTTACCTCTACCAATGAATTTCATCTGATTTTCTGATAGTAATTAACATCGTTTCACTTCTAGTGGAAGCACTCCCTTAAGTATGTCTTGCAAGGCTGGTCTAGTGGGGCTGAATTGCTTCAGCTTTGGCTTGTCTGGGAAAGACTTAATTTCTTCTTCATTTTGGAAGTATAGATTTTTGAGTATATTATTCTTGACTGGTGTTTTTTTTTTTTTCTTCATCACTTTGAATATACCATTCTATTCTTAGTTGGCCTGCAAGATTTCTCCTGAGAATCCTCATGATGATCTAATGAGAATCCCCTTAAGTGTGAATTGACACTTTGGTTTTTATGGAATTTACATTGTCTTTGACATTTGACAGTTTGATTATGATTTGCCTTAAAGAGGACCTCTTTGGAGTCAATGTAAGTGGGATCTTTTAAGCTTCCTGGATCTGGATGCCCATATCTCTCCCCCCAAAATTCAGACGCTTTTAGCTATTATTTTGTTCAACAAATTCTCCATGCCTCTCACCAACTTTTTTTTTGCCTATAACTCTCATAATGAAAAAATTATTCATTTCATGAACAACAGGTCTGTGTCCTTTCTTTACTCCTTTTCATTCTTTTTTCTTTTCCTCTTTTCTTAACCCCTAACTTGGTTATTTCAAATGACCTTTTGTCAAGATCAGAAATATTTTCTTCACTTGATCTAGTCTGCTGAAAAAGCTTTGAATTATATATTTTATTTCACTTGTTGATGTCTTCAAGATAATTTTTTTCAGTTTCTCTACATTCTTTTTTATTTTTTTATTTTTTGTTAAATCATAGCTGTGTACATTAGTGCAATCATTTTAATATTATCTCTTGACTAAATTTCTCCTTCAGCTCACGCTAATTGCATTGAGTTGTCAATCTGTATCCTTTTATATCACACCTAGTTTCCTTAAAATCATTATTTGTAGGTCAGTGGCTAGAGATTAATTGTGTCTCTTTGGTGGTGTCATGTTTCCTTGGTTGATCATGTCTCTTGTGTCCCTGCTTTGATATCTATACATCTGGTGGAATGGTTAACTCTTCCAATTTTATAAAGTCACTTTTGTAGTGTAACATTTACACCTGCAGATGTGTTCCAGGGTATGGGGTTGGTAGGGTTCATTGGCTCTGACTCCAGGTGGACACCATAGCACAGTCTCTGTGTAGTTTAATCAATTATAGTCAATATCAACAATGCCTATAAGTGCCTCAGTAACCTAGAAAGACGGATTTTGTGCAGCTGCTCTGCACTCAGGCACTAGACAGAGATGCCTATTCCCGGGGGAGTAAATTTCTGTATTGTCTGAGTAGCCAGGGATATGGCTGCCCTGCTGTAACTAGGCTCTGAATAGCTCGGGGTGGGGCATGGCAGCCACTGGGATGGGCAAGATAGTGGACTTCCTAAACACTTTATTTCCAGTGGATAATGTGCTTGGCTTGGTTTAGCTGCTTGGCTGAGAAAAGGTGCAAAACTGTGTGTGAGTGCAGTGTAGTGGCTGCAGAACTCAGTGATAAGAAGTGATTATTAACCCACAGGACTCTACTTACTCTAGTGGTGTTAGTCTCAAGATGGAGAAATGCAGCAGCAGCTGGGATTACAGGAGTGATGAGGCACAACACAGGCACCTTCTCTGAAGTAATAGAAGCCATGTGAACTCCTATCAGCTCCCTAGGCTGGACTCAGGTCCTGGAAGGACTGCAGGGTTTTCTAGTAGCCATGACTGTGTCTGAAGTTGACATGGGATCTCTTGGGGGCCTCTCTGTTAGATGATTGCAAAACTTCATCTCCCCTATCCCAATTACCTGCTGAAAATTTCAAACTTA
>CAUYON010000310.1:0-14997 GCA_963573935.1 Arctocebus calabarensis
ACAATGGAGACTTTGCAGCGTTTGTACTAACTTGGATGTAGGTGGAACACATTATTCTTAGTGAAACATCACAGGAATGGAGAAGCATGAATCCTATGTATTCAACTTTGATTTGAGGACAATTAGTGACAATTAATGACACAGTGGGGCATGGGAGAAGGAGGGAGCAGACAGAGAGAGAAGGAGGGAGAGGGTGAGGGAAAGAAAACAAAAAAAAAGGAAGGAAAATAGTGACTAATTCTCACATAAATTGGATTCAATTTTGACCAAAGTACATTACTTAAACATTAATTTATAATTCAACTTGTTAATATGTTGTTTAGGATATTGCATTCCTCACTTATAAGTGAAATATGTTTGTAATTTCCCTTTATAACAATATATATTTTCCAATTTCAATATCAGGTGTATCCAGATCAAGTAGAATGATTTCAAAATATTTCTTCTTTTTCTATTGTCTATAAGATTTGTTTTTGGAACTCTCTTTTACTTTTATTTATATAATATTAGTTGTCTATTTTTTGAGACTTTGGAAAAAAAATAAGAAGTTAACTGATGACTTCATACTGAGCCTCAGAGTCAAAGCATTCTATAATAGACATACTCTTATTTGACAATGTAAATGTTACTTTCTTGGCATTACTATTATTAATATTGCTTAATATTTCGATGCAGTAATCGTCTGTTTTCTTTTCTGAATGTATTTATCTTCGTTCATTCTTTATGTGGTTTTTGTTTCTAGTCTTTATCTTAAACATTGTTACTGTTATTAAATTTTAAGCCTTTTAAATTCTGTGAAGGGAAAAAGTGGAAACCTAATAAACACATGTATATGTAAAAATAAAAAATAATAAAAATAAATAATATTTTTGTGATTAGAAATAGGAAAGCACAAAATTATTTATTCAGTGCTTTCTACGTGTCAGGCCCTGAACTAAGAACTGATACAAGCAGTGAACACAAAAGATAACTGTCTTCAGTTATCTGAAGAAAGAAAAGCAAAAGGCAAAAACAAACAAAACCTTCTAAGCATTGAAGTACCAAATTAGTAAATTCTTCACTGCATAAATATAAATGTACAGATAGATATTTTTTATAAAAATTAGATTTTACTGCAGTAACCCCCTACCCACTTAATTCCTTTTTTCCAAGTACATCTTTTTGATAACTTTACTTTGGTGAACAAATTTTCCCCCTTCCAATTTCCTAATTATTCCAATTAGCAACAAAAAACGGAAAAAAATACAATCTGGTATTAATGCAGTTGTGTATGTATACAGGTAAAGGTGGTGCACGATGAACAGACACTAGATTCAACAGGTGGTCTGAAACCGACAGGCATGGAAAAAGTGATGATATCAACTAGTGTGGGGGACATTTCTTTCATGGCAATACAGCTCTGGGGCCAATATAATGTGATTACATTTTTGTAGAATATTTATAAGTTTTTAAAGAAAAAGAAAAAATAGCTCTTTTCCCAAGTGGCTTTCTCTTATTTTAGAACTGTGCTATCTAGTACTGTGGCCACAAGCACTTATACTTTAGATGTGCTGTAAGTATAAAACACAGAGCATGTTTGCAAGACTTAGTATACACACACACAAAACTGTAAAATCTTCTTAATATTTTGTATATTGAATGCATGTCAAAATATTTTTATATACTGGTAAAATAAAATGTATAAAATGAATCTCATCTTTTTACTATTTTAATGTGCCTACTAGAAAATTTCAAATTACATGTTGCTTTTATTTCTATTGGACAGCACTGCTTTAAAACAGTGGTTCTCAAATGTTAGCATGCATCAGATCACTTGGAGTGCTGCTTAATACACAATTGCTGGGCCCTTCCCAGAATTTTTGATTTGTCTGGAGTAGAGCCAGAGAAATTGTCTGCCAAGTTCCCAGGTGGTGCTAATGCTGCTAGTTTGACCATACTTTGAGCACCACTGAGATACTTTGTAATAAAGATACTAATTTAGCCATTTTCCTCTCATTTTCCTCTATGTATGGTGACTTTCGGGACACGATGTAGAACAATTGAGGGGCTCTCACTGAGTGGGGAGGGTATAATGAGAGACTCCTTTGAGAATCTAGGAGACTCCTTATGAGCCCCCTTTTCAGAAAAATGCACATATAAGCATGCAAGGAAAAAAAGCACTACAATATACAGCAGGACAGCATTTAAAATTTAAAAGCATTTAAATTGCTTTTAAAATTCTTTGCTAAAAAAAATGTTTGCCAAGACATAAACATAGGATAGTCACTAAGATATCATAGAGCTAAATGTCAAATTTCTAAAAATTTTGGAAATTTAATTCTGACAACAATATAAAAAATTGAATCCTTATACATTTCAATACTCTCTTCAGTAATTTCAAATGGTGCTCCCTTCAGGAAGTTTCATGCTTCAGCCCTCAAGAGTGGGGTTTCTGACAGTGACAGAGGGTGGGGGTGATATGAAGGATTCAACTATAAAAGTCCCACTTTTATTTATTTTAACATACTTAAATATTTAAAATTATCTGACAGAAGATTCTACCACTTTAAAACAACTTGAAGTAAAAATACATCAACATAAAGACATTTCTAAGATATTTTCAAGCGACAAACAAATTAGAAATATGTCCAGTATGATTTATTCATAACGAATTCATTTGTAATAATTTTTCTGAGAAATTATTTGCACTCAATGTTTTATACATATTAACTCGTTTAAGTCTCACAACTAAATATCATTATACCCATTTTATCCATGAGGAAACAAACTCATTTTAAATAATTTGCCTAATGTTCCTCAGCTTATATGTGACTAATAACCTTGCACTTTAAACAACTGCATTTTACTGCCTTTGTATAAACAAACACACATTCAAAAAATAAAGTTAACAGTGGTTATCAGTGGTGAACTATGAAAGACTATTTTTCTTATTTTTTATATTTTCCAAATTTTACAATATAATCATGCATTCCTTTTATAAACAGGATGAAAAAAAATTATTAAGATGTAATTTTTATATTGCTTGAATAATAACTATCTCCTTAGCAGCTTCTACCTAGTCTTTCATTTCACTTCCACTAAATCTGTTCATTGGAAAGGAGCTTAGAAGAAAGATGGGACCATTTCAACACTCAGTGCTTAAGTCTTCTCATTTATTCACTGAACATTTCCTATGTACCATGTGACAGGTATTATGCAAAGTACTGGGGATACAAAAGTGACTAAGGCACAGTCCAGTTAGGGTAATTACCACACAAAGAAAGTAATCTGAGGTGATAAGTGCACTAACAGAAAATGAGCAAAGTATATGGGTATAAAGAAAAGGAGGAGGTGGAGTGACAAAATTTGAACAGGACTTTATTTAGCTGCTGGTATTTAGCTGGGTTTTATAGAAAAAGGTCAATTTGCTACATAGAAAACTGAGGGAGAACAATAAGAAGACAGATGTATAAAAGAGCATGACGTGTTTAGAGAACTCTGAGTTTTGAGTGGCTCAAATCTAGGTTGGAAAAAGGAGAAAGATGAGCAGTTAGTCTGGTAATGCGGGCTGTTGAGGCAACCTTCTGGAGATCCTTGTACATTCAACCATATGCACTATCAGGACACACTCACTGGAAATGTACACTGAAGTTAAAAAAAAACTTAAGCTTGACTTTCAGAAACTTAATTCTGATAATTAAATTGGCAATTATTGCAGAAGAAGCAACATAGAACAGACTGAAGAGAAACAGACTGATTTGGGAGAGGTTCACTTTGTACAGGGCCCACAGATTTTTCTCTCATTATCTGACAAGTTTCGCAGATCAATGTACTGTCCCTTAACATCTTTTTTTTTTTGAGACAGAGTATCTTACTCTGTCACCCTGGGTAGAGTGCCATGCCATCACAGCTCACAGCAACCTCAAAGTCCTTGGTTCAAGTAATCCTCTTTGCCTCAGCCTCCCACGTAGCTGGACTATAGGAATCTGCCACCATGCCCAGCTAATTTTTCTATTTTCAATAGAGACTAGGTCTTACTCTTGCTCAGGTCTTGAGCACAGTGAGCCACCCACCTCAGACTCCCAGAGTGCTTCTCAACATGTATTTTTGTAAGTCAATTAAGTGGTGTAGACCCAAGCTTCCTCATGTATTAAATTTTAAAAGCTGAACTATTACTAATAAACATCCTCTATGACCCTCCTGGCAGTATACTGCTAAGGCCTAAAAACAGGCCACCCTTTCTTCCTTAATATTTGACTTTAGGCAGAATTATTAATATATGAAAATTGCCTCTTTATTGTTAGGCCAGTGGTACCGAATGGTATTTTTAAAATGTGCCAGCTTCCTCAGGAAATCTCTTTTTTCCTGGCCAATGACGTGTTCCACAGATATAAATGCTGAGGTAGTAAGTGAGAGTGAAGGAAGTATTTATTGGGAAAATTTTTCTATACTTTTGAAGACTCAAGAAAATATTTCAAGCATTTAATGTAAAGAGGCACACAGAAAAATATCATTTGCATCTTAAAACAATTATATAATTTTAAAAATCTAAGTACATACTATTTCATTAATCCCACTGAGTTTGCCTGAAGTAAGCTTTGGTCTGGAAGCAGGCCTTGGAGGTGGGACAATGGTGCCTACAGAAAGAGGAGTTGTAGGCCTGGCTGGTGGAGGAAAAAAGAATTTAAAGAAAATCATTAGTATGTAGTAATACTTACATAAAGACATTCTATTATAAGGAAACTATAAGAATTCAAAGTTCTTTTTTCAGTAGTTTTAAAAAAAATTATACATGTTTGTTGAAATTTTGAGAATCTACCAAACATTTATTCAAAGCTATAAATGATATTCAGAAAAAAATTGTTCACATTTCAATAAAACTGACACATTATATAAATTTTATTCTGGTTTCAATTATTTATACATATAAAAAATTAAATCTGATTAATTACCTGTTGAAAGTAAACCAAAGTAATGTCAAAGGTTATTAGTTTATTACCAACATCTACTTCACAGACAATAATGCAAGAGCAAACCTTTGAAGCTGTACCTTCAGAATAATAATATGAACTCTTTTTTTTTTTTATTTTTAAGAGACAGAGTCTCACTGTGTCCCTCTTAGTAGAGTGCTGTGGCATTACAGCTCACAGCAACCTCCAGCTCTTGGACTTAGGTGATTCTCTTGCCTCAGTCTCCCAAGTAGCTGGGACTACAGGCAACTGCCACAATGCCCAGCTATTTTTTTGTTGCAGTTTGGCTGGGGCTGGGTTCGAACTAGTCACCCTTAGTATATGGGGCCAGCACCCTACTCATTGAGCCACAGGCCCCACCCAATAATGTGAACTCTTAATAAAACACCTGCCTTAAACAAACTTGTTGATTTGGATTTTAAGTTGGAGCACATTGTAACATTTTGGGGGATAATTAAAAGCATTTACAGGCCCAGTGCCTGTGGCTCAATAGGCTAAGGCACCAGCCATGTACACCTGAGCTGGTGGGTTCGAATCCAGCCTGGGCTCACAAAACAACAATGATGGCTGCAATCAAAAAAATGGCCGGGTGTTGTGGCAGGCGCCTATAGTCCCAGCTACTTGGGAGGCGGAGGCAAGAGACTTGCTTGAGCCCAGGAATTGGAGGTTGCTGTGAGCTGTGATGCCACATCAATCTATCCAGGATGACAGCTTGAGGCTCTGTCTCAGAAAAAAAAAAAAAAGCATTTACAAATATTACATTTATTTACTAAAAAAGATCCCCCAAACACAATTAATTTTGGTAAGTGTTCCAAATTAATACCTTAACTTTTCTTAAGTCATCTATAAATTTAATGCTTACTGTTTTTCAATGCCATTTGCAAATTTTATAATTTTGCAAACCAGAAATATCAGTATTCCTAATAACTTATGATAAAAATTACTGAATAAAATTCATGCACATGTCATTAAAAATTAACAAATGTATTGGCATAATGGAAGCAGGAATAGAAAAGTGGAAGAGAATATGTTTAAATCATCTTTAAAATTATGTTTTATAAACATTAATTTAATGATTTTCAAAACTGTTTGGTCCATTCTAAAATTGGGCTATAATTCAAAGACTAAAAAATATAATGGATAGAAGAAACATTAAGCATGTTCGGTAAGTTTATAGATAAACAAAATTAAAAAATATATAAATGGGCCTAAGTATATATAGAGGAACAAATGATAGAGCTGAAGGCCCTTGATCATCAATGGTGGAATAAGGGCATGGAGGTGGTAGGAAGAGACCTAAAGAAAAAGGAAGTCACGTAGGTTGGAAATAAATACATGGAAGGTAAAGAATCATTTAGGAAGCCTATCATATAAAGGGGATAAAAGATGCAAGCTTAGTTCAAGCTACTTGAGGAAAAAACATAAAAAACTGATAAAAAATTAAAGTTCAGATTCTGAAGCTCCTTTCTTTCAGGTCTGCAACACTTTCATGCTGCACTCGCACTGTAAGTTATACACTGGAAAAAATGTGCTCTACAATCTGAGGACTGTAACCCTTCCTTATGCTATGACATATCTACTTTAAAGATGTTCATTTATCAGTGAAACCAGCACTGACTTATACTCTTCAGTTATTTCACAGCAGAGGCATTTATACTTGAAATTTCATATAAAAACATAGTATTAAAAAAAATAAAAAACATAGTATAAAAAAGTAAGAGAGAACTAATCAATGCATGTCTGTCATACCATTCTTTATCTGAACAAAAGCAGAGACTAATCTAGAAGCCAAAAGAGATAATGATGTAGAAAAAGAATCAGCAGCCTTGTTAGCTTCTTCTGTCACTAATTTTTCAAGACATGCCATTTTATGACAAAGGTCAGTTTGAGCCTTATACATGTAGCTGTTAGAAGACAACTGATCCAAATGCAGTCTCTGAAATGCCTTCTGAGCTTCACTGGAGTTATTCATTGTAACAAGATCATCAGTAAAGAAAAGCCATTGATTTTGTGACCATGGAGCAAAAGGAAAATTATCTGTGCACTCCGGTGGTACTGTTACAGTGGATAAAATAGAGTTAGGGGAAAAGTTTGATGGTGGGCTTTCTAGACCCAGAATCTGATGTAGTTTAAAGTACAAACATGGTTTCATTTTCATACACCTAAGCAAATTAGTGAAAGGAAGTGAAATTCCTATTCTGCTCTTTAAAATCAGAATAAGAAGAAAACTGAAAACTATAAGCAACAGGAAAAGTGTAGAACTAAAATATAAATCTATTATTACTTGAAAACTAGAAAAAATTAATAATATATGAAAAGAAGAGCATGAGCTCAAACTTTATATTAACTGAGAAAAACAAGCACAGCCATTAGGAACTTAAAATGGATATGAAAAACTGAAGGTCTAGAATGATATAAAATGAGAATTATTCTTGTTTTCTCAGAGGAGCAACAGTAACTATGACACTCAGTATAATATCTAAATTTGACGAGGTGGCGAAGCAAAAATGCTGTGTATGTGTGGTACACAACAAAGTTCATGGCTGGCTAGTCATTAAAACTGTCATAAGAAGTAAGTTATAGTAAATCAGTGTTATAGTTAATGTTAAAAACTAGCCTGGTATTTTTCAAAAGATAATCTTAGTGGGTTTTTGTGGAGCACAAGAGCTCAATCTATGAACAAAGAAGAAAATGGTCTACACTGGCACTTACCGAAGAGAAGGTAGGTGTGAGATATTTATGTTCAATTTTTAAAAATGCATACACAAATTTTTATTTATAGTCGACATGGTATGAGATGTAACTGAAATTGCTTTCAACCAATATTTTTAAAGGTATAGCAACACTGGAATGGCTTAACCTGTTAATTATTAACTGATTGGTTGGAATTATTTTCTTAAACTGCTTTGGCTAAGATAAGGTCACTGATGAATTAAGATGCTGAAAGAGACATAGACATGAGGGAATGAATAATCTCTTAACTTGGACCTTGCTAAAATGTGAAAATGGACACCTAGGTAAAGATGGGAAAGGAATGTATTTCAAAATGTGGTGGAAAATGATTTAAGATAAAAATGCCTATTTCATAATTTCAAACATAGGGCCAGTTTTATAAAACAGGATTCACAATAATGAATTGACAAGTTTGATCAGTAATTATACTCTGTTCACGTGAGGACGTAATAATAATTACTACATAACAGGACAATTACCTTTTTAGTATTATTAACATTTTTTGCAGGACAAAATAATTTACAACATTATTTTTCATACTTAATAGGAAGTTTTAAAAATGTATTCTGGAGTGAATTAAAAATCAGCAAAAAGTTAGTAAATGTTTTATCATTTCATATCTGCTAAATATTAAATGATTATTGAATGAAAATGAACCCTTTTTTAATCTGAAGTGATGGTAATATGGGCAAAACATTCTTCTTCTTTTTCTTTTATAAAAGACAGGGACTCACTCTGTCACCCAGGCTGGAATGCAATGGCACAATTGAAGTGCTCACCACAGCCTGGTGAGCACTCCTGGATTCCTGGACTCAAACAATCCTCCCACCAGGCACATGCCACATGCCTGCCTAATTTTTTAATTTATTTTTTATTTATTTATTTATTTTTAGACAGAAATATGTCATTATGTCACCCTCAGCAGAGTGCTGTGGTCATCATAGCTCACAGTAACCTCAAACTCTTGGGTTTAAGCGATTCTCTTGCCTCAGTCTCCTGGGGCTGCGACCACAGGCACTCGCCACAATGTCCAGCTATTTTTCTTTTGTTGCAGTTGTCGTCGTTTTTAGCAGGCCCAGGATGGGTTTGAACCTGCCAGCCCCGGTGTATATGACTGGCACCCTAGCCGCTGAGCTAGTGGCACTGAGCCGAGAGGTTTTTTTTTTAATTTTGAGACAAGAGTCTCAAGCTATTGCCCTGGGTAGAGTACCCTGGCATCACAGCTCATAGCAACCTCAAACTCTTGGGCTTCACAATAAAAGTTTGTAATAAAAGATAAAAAAAACTTTTGGAATGGATTGGCAAGCTGTGGTATATGTATACCATGGAATGCTATTCATCCATTAAAAAAACATGGAGATTTTGCAGCATTTGTATTAACCTGGATGGAAGTGGAACACATTATTCTTAGTAAAGCATCACAGGAATGGAGAAGCATGAATCCTATGATTCAACTTTGACAGGAGGACAATTAATGACAATTAATGACATGGTGGGGGGTGAGGGAAGGAGAGAGCAGAAGGAGGGACGGGTGGGGGGGGGAAAAAACTCTTGGGCTTAAGCAATTCTCTTGCCTCAGCCTCTCAGTGCTTGGACTACAGGTGCCCACCACAATGCCTGGCTATTTTTTTGTTGCAGTTGTCATTGTTGGTTTAGCTAGCCCGGGCCAGGTTCAAACCGCCAGCCTCTGTATATGGCTGGCACCCTACCCACTGAGCTATGGGCACTGCCTAATTTTCTCATTTTTTGTAGAGACAGGGTTTTGCCATGCTGGTTGCCCAGGCTGGTAAACATTCTTAAGAAGGTAGTAGAAGGAAGAGAGAGTACTTTTTTGAAAAGAAAGACCATACTAAAGAAAATAGCAAGAAACAATGAACAGAATTATAAAGAAAATTCTATTTAACTAAACCTCTGTGATACCAATTTGAAAAATTTTATTAAAGATTTTAATAAATTCACAAAGGAAAATTAACAAAATTTTGAAATACTGCTTAGAACTCTTCATTCTAAATACAAAACATCATTTTGACATTTTTCCTATACAAAAGAGACTTAGCAACACTTTGAGTTTTTCTTGTATAATTACTTTCCTCATAAAATATCTTTGTAAGGTTAGCTTTATAAAGCTAAGTAGTTACCAATGCCCACTAAGAAAGGCTACACTGCTACTTCAGAATTTTTTCAACTATATATAGACTATTTCTTGCTGCTTTACCAGTATTAGGTACAGATTACCCTCCCTTCAAAAATCCAAATAATTTTCACAATTACGGTTTCCAACGCTTCATTTGTAGTTTTTTTTAAAAAATACTTAGTCTCTAAAAAAGTCTAATTATAAATCCTAATACTTATTTTATTAATAGTAAAATGTTTTTTTGTTGTTGTTAATCTGCCAGAGTGTGAGAGATAGAACAATGATTTTAGAATGAGTTAGATGCAAGTTCGAATCTCCTTTCCATCATTTAGTAGCTATCTGTCTTAGAGAATTTACTTATCATTTCTAAGCTTTACTTTTTTCATCTATAAAATAGGGACAATAATTAATTTCACCACAACTATTAATGTGCCCAGCCAAGTTACACAGCATGAACTCAAAAGATTTAAGTTCTCTCCCCACAATTCCAGCACTTCCTTAACCCCAGACTTTACATTGTAATTCTTTTCTTTTTTTGAGACTAAGTCTCACTATGCCACCCTGTGTAGGGTGCCATGGCATCACAGCGCACAGCAACCTCAAACTCTTAGGATTAAGCAATTCTCTTGCCTCAGCTTCCCAAGTAGGCGGGACTACAGGTGCCCATCACAACACCCAGCTATTTTTTAGTTGTAGTTAGCATTGTTGTTTGGCAGGCCCAGGCTGGATATGAACTCCCCAGCCCCAGTGTATGTGGTTGGCGCCCTAGCCACTGAGCTACAGGCACTGAGCCTCCATTATAATTCTTTAAATCCCACTGACAAGAGTTAGAAGATCAACTTAAAGTGATTTTATTTTCTTGTTTTAATGCCTGCTCTGATTTTTAGTTTTTGGAGACAGAGTCTCATTCTGTTGCTTTGGGTAGAGTGCAGTGGTGTCCTATCTCGCAGCAACCTCAAACTCTTGGAGTCAAGTGATTCTCTTTTTCAGCCTCTCAAGGAGTTGGGACTATAGGCGCCTGCCACCATGCCCAGCTATATTTAGAGATGGGGTCTCGCTCTTGCTAATGCTGGTCTCAAACTCTAGAGCTCAAGCAATTCACCCACCTCGGCCTCCCAGAGTGCTAGGATTACAGGCATGAGCCAACTCACCTGGAATTGATTTTTGACTAAGAAATTTGTATTTTGAAGAAAAGAAAAAACTTTTATAGTTTAAGCTAAAACTTATGTTGAAATAACCAGTACAAAATCACTTTTATCTGGCAAGATAAAATGCACAAGTCATGAATACATGAGGAATAAACTAGTCTTCCATTAAAAATATATATATATTTACCTGATGATGATGAAGATGATGAATCAAGAGATGGTCCAAACAAGGGGTCCCAAGCAAGTAAATCACTGGTCCCTTTCCTAATAAGAGTAAAAAAATAAGAATTCTAACCAAAGAAAATTCTAATAGCATAAAATCTAATCACTTATTTTTATTTTGTAGAAAGAACTCTACATGATTAAAAAGCTGGATGCTCTGCCCATGGGATATGTGAAGAAATTTAAATAACAAATTTAAATAAGCCAATATTCATTAATTGCTATAAGCTGAATCTACAATAACATTATGCAAAATTAGTAGTGCAAAGTGGGATTAATTAATCCGCATTAATTGATAATGCTTTGTTAGACTCTAATAACCTTCAGGGTTGTCAGAATAGGAATCATAATTTCAAGCTTTACAAATTAAAAGCACCTCAGTCTAAATGAGTTGCCCAAAGACACACAGCTACTTGATTCTAAAATAGTCTCAGATCTCCTGATTCACACCTAGCACCCAGTCTTGAACAGAAATTTTAATGATGTGAAATTGGCTAGAAACTTTAAAAGGTCACATTTATTTTCAAAGATGAAGGAAAAGGGTAAAGTACTTTTTAAAGTCTTTTTTTAGTACTGAAAGGTACTAAATATTTAAACATTTCAATGTATTAAACTGCCATGATTAAAAAAAAGCTTTAGAAAATCTTACACAGAAAATAGGACCACTAATGAAAATGTCAGAATTAGGCTTGGTGTCCATAGCTCAGCAGCTAGGGCGCCAGCCACATGAGTTCGAACCCAGCCCAGGCCTGCCAAACAACAATGACAACTACAACCAAAAAATAGGTGGGTGTTGTGGTGGGCATCTGTAAGTCCCAGCTACTTGGGAGGCTGAGGCAAGAGAATCGCTGAAGCCCAAGAGTTTAAGGTTGCTGTGAGCTGTGATATCATAGCATTCTATAGACAGTGCCACAGTGAGACTCTGTCTCAAAAAAAAAGGTAGAATTACCTAAAAGTATCTCAACATACACATGCATGAAGGCACACTACACCTTGTATGATAAAGCCAATGATTCCTAAAACCAAAGTCCTAAAATACTAAACAATTTATCTTTAAAAATGATAAATTCGGTATATACCACCAATGTGCTCAATTAGTGCCTCAAAAGTATCAAATAATTTTAAATTATCCATTTTTTTATTTTATTTTATTTTTTAGTAAATTTATTTCAGGTTAACGTGAGGATAGAAATAATCAGAATCTGGTCAAAATATTTGATTTTGTTAGGTAGAGTCCCTCCTGTGGTTATGTCTGCCACACAAAAAATATGCCAAACACCCTCCCCCTGTTTTTTTCGTGTTTTTTTGAGACAGTCTCACTTTCTCACCCTTGGTAGGGTGCCGTGGCATCACAACTCACAGCAATTTCAAATCCCTGGGCTCAAGTGATTCTCTTGCCTCAGCTTCCTGAGTAGCAGGCACTTACAGGCACCTACTACAATGCCCAGTTATTTTTTTTAGAGATGGGGTCTTGCTCTTGCTCAGGTTGGTCTTGAACTCCTGAGCTCTAGCAATCTACTTGACAAGGCCTTCCAAGGTGCTAGTATTATAGGCATGAGCCACCTTGCCCAGCAGAATTAAACCTACTTTCAATCATGTAAAAAATATTAACTCAGAAAGTACTCTTACTAACAGACACAGAAATGAAAAGGGACCAGTGCAACAATAGCTTCTTTTTAGGAAGAGCTCACAAAGCGCCCTCTAGATCTCCCTTTTCAAAGTAAGACATTTCCTCATTTTTAAGCTCATAAAGCAAAAGTCTATTTTATAAGATCACATTCAAAACTGAAGGAAGCAACAAAAAAAATTCCATAAGAAAAAGAATTAAAATACAGGTATGTATGAATTTAAGGTACCATTGTTTATTTAGAAACAGGGAGGCTACCAAGCCCAACTACAGGTAAAAGTGTTTTTAAAAAAAAAAAAATTTTTAAAGGAAATATTATCAAGTGAGAAATAATTTAAACATCTAAAAATCCCAACATGGCATTCCACAGTGTAGAAAAACAGGATGATTAAAAACATTTAACTAGAATTGACACTGCAAAGATAATAAAACACTTTTAAAAAAGGACAAAATAAGGATACTTAAAATTTAAATGTGGCATGGAAAAAAGGATGAATGGGTAAAACACGGAATTTTTAGGACACTTAAAAATATTCTTTCTGATACTATAGTGTAACGATGGATACATATCATTATATATTTGTCAAAACCAACACTGAACCCTAATGTAAACTATATGCTTTAGGTGATTATGATGTGTCAATTACAACCTTCATCAATTGTAACAAATACACCACTCTGGGTAAGGGATTATGATGGTTAGAGACACTGGGCGTATGTAGGGACAGGGAATATATGGGAACTGTCTGTGTTTTCCACTCAATTTTGCCATGAACCTTAAACTGCTCTAAAAAATAAAGTCCATTTTTTTTAAAAAATTAAAACATAGAACTTACTCATTGGGTACAGCAGATGGTTTTGACTTTGTTAACTCCTCATCTGATTAAAAATTAAAATATTATGAAAAAATAATAATCTGAGAAATAAAATATTTTAATGCACAGAAAAACTACACATATATCCCAATATTATAACAATAAATTTTGGAACTGAAAACACTAATATAATCATAAAGAAAAGGTAAATATACTTTTAACAACTTTCTATCATGCATATTAAAATAATAGCAGAATTTCTACTAACCTCTTATCTGTTCTAACATCTCTAGTAAGAAATTACTTAAATCAACTAAACAATGATATTCATTAAAATAAAACTGCTGTTTAGAAGAGAGAAAATATGAACCACAACTTCAAAAATTAGAAGAAATGTTTAAATACCTAAATTTTACTCAAGAATTTTAACTGATGAATCACAAAAACATTTTTCAAGTTCTAGGAATTTCATTAGTGATTATTACATTGATCAAAAGTAATTATTATAATAACTCTTAAAGGACATCTTACTTTGAAAAATTAAAAATTTTATAGCAACCTGGAGCAACAGCTTCTTTTTAAGGTAGTTTGTTTTGCTACTTTTTGCATTTATAATATCACTCATTTCATAAGCAAGTGCTAAACAGGGAAAACCATTAGTAAAGTAAAGGTCAGGTTAGGTAGGGCATAAGCAATTTTCCCTGCACCTTAATGTTTTGCTTCCCCAATAGCTGATGAATGCAAAGTACACCAATATGGGTAACTGTGGAGGAGGACCACACTGTACATGATGCTCATTCACACCATCTTCATTTGGCTCCATTTGGATGTTTCTTCTCCCTCAAAATGTCTAGTGTGCTATTCTCCAATCTTTCTGCATTTTACTCTCATCTCCATTAACACTGAGCTTCATATATCTCATTTTTCTCACATCCTCTATCATTAAGCCACCATTAACACTTCTTTTTTATTTTATTTAATTAATTTATTTATTTATTTTATAGACAGAGTCTCACTTTATTGCCCTCAGTAGAGTGCCGTAGCATAACAGCTCACAGCAACCTCCAGCGCTTGGGCTTAGGTGATTCTCTTGTCTCAGCCTCCTGAGTAGCTGGGACTACAGACGCCTGCCACAACACCCAGCTATTTTTTTGTTGCAGTTTGGCCAGGGCTGGGTTTGAACCCGCCAGCCTTGGTATATGGGGCCTACGCCCTAATCACTGAGCACAGGCATTTCTTTTTTAAAAGTAAAATCATTACTTTTATTTTGGTATTTATTATGAATCTAAATAGATCTTTTTAACTGTACTAGAATTTTTATTAGGATTGATATAATTTTTGTTAAGCATTCTTTTTTTTCTTTTTTTTT
>CAUYON010000311.1:0-11464 GCA_963573935.1 Arctocebus calabarensis
CCCAGCTACTAGGGAGGCTGAGGCAAGAGAATCGCTTAAGCCCAAGAGCTGGAGGTTGCTGTGAGCAGTGTGACGCCACGGCACTCTACCCAGGGCGATAAAGTGAGACTCTGTCTCTACAAAAAAAAAAAAAAAAATGCACCTTTAAAAGTCACAGATTCCACTACACCAAACTCATGAGGCATAAACAACTCAGTATTCTCTCTCGTTTGGTCCTAATCTATCTGCTCAGCCTTAAGTTCACCGCTTTCCCATATGTGCCAATCCAGCGATTCCCTGTTCTTCCCTGTTCCATGCTTTTCCATCTCTACCCACACTCAGCATGGTAATCCTGCCACATTCTACCTACCTAAACCCTGCCAGCCCTTGAAAGATCTCTGTAAATACCACTGCGTCCACCACACCTTTCCTGACTCCCATAACTGGGTACGAATGAGACGCAGCCTAACATTTGCCCACAGGAGGTGCCCCGTAACTGCTGGCTGTGACAGACAAGGTAGGAAGAGTACCTGTGCTCTGGGCAGGTCGGTCTGCTTCAGACTCTTGCTCTTCTCGATCTTGCAGAGCTGGGCTTTGGCCTTTTTTAGGAGGCTGGCAACCCTCTTGTCAGTCATTGGGAGCTTGTCTGCCTGAGCCAACATGGAGCCTATGGAGGAAGTGGAATGTTTAACAGTGCTCGATGAGGGAGCGGAAAGGCAGAGGGTTTTCTCCTTCTCCAGGGACGGGGCGGGTGGGCCGAGGTCCACGTTGGTTTTTTCCAGATTTCCTCTCCCTTTCTTTATAAGTATTTTGGTTTTGACAGCTGTTGTGTCCCCAAGAGTCACAGAAGCAATATCAGTCCCAGAATCAAGTGATGAAGACTTCTTCCGCCCTGTTGATTTTTTGGCGGAAGATGAAGTGGCAACATCTTCACCAACAACCTTCTCTTTGGAAACCCTACCCACAGGATACAAAGTAGAACTACTCTGAATTTCTGATCCCTTTTTCCTTTTCTCTTTCCTTGACTCCCGCTTATTCTCTTTTTCTCTTTCTCGGTCTCTCTCTCTGCTCTTGTCCTTCTCCACATTCTTGTCAGCATCTCGGTCTTTGGACAGCTCCTCAGGGCCTTTGTCTTTATTTCTCCCTCTGTCAGTCTGAGAGCCTGGGGTAAACCAAGGGAACAGAGGAGTAGGACTACTCGATGAAAAGGGCTCTGCTGGAGCACTAGTCTTCCTCGGCCTCTGGTTTTTCTCTGCAGATTCCCCAGACTGAGTCAGGGAATGAGAAGGAAAAGTAAAAGTTGGGTTTAAGGCACTAGTGGCAAGAGGACTAATAGAAATGCTTAACGAGGAAGAGACAGAAGACGTGGGGGTGAGAGGTGATAGCTCAGAAGTACTAAGCCTTCCACTTCTTGTCCTCATGGAGTGAGAAGGAGATCTTGGTTCAGGTCGAATAGGACTAAACACTTTTCTTTTCCTTTTTCTATTAGATACTCCTGAAGAAGATGTTCCAGCAGAAGTTCGATTACTAGGCAAGGTTACAGACTCAAATATTCTAGAGTGAGCCTCACTTGGAGTAAATCTGGGAGCTCTCAGAAGAGGGCTCCTTTTGTGCATATCAAACCTCGTTCCAGAATGGAGTGGCGAAAACAATCGGGCTGAAGCAGCAGTACCAGACGTTGAAAAACCAGACGCAAAGCCAACATCCTCAGGAGTGAGTGGAGGGGGTCGGAAATTATCAAATATTGGTTTGCGAATAAGACCTTCTTTGGCATACTTTGCTGAGGAAAAGTATTGTGGCTCTGACCTAGAATGCTTTAAAGAAGTCCACCTAAACGTCGGTTCTCGCAGAATAGATTTTCGCTTCCCTTGCATGGGAGCAGCAGAAGCAGGCAAAAATGGTGATGCTAAGGGAATTGTTGGAGGCATAAGCCAAGGTGTGTGGTCAGAGATGCTGGAGGCTGGCTGTAACGGCGGGGGCGGTGTAAGCAGAGGTGGAGGTGGAGAGGAGGAAGTCTGCTGCTGGGGGGTACTTTGATGAGTTGATAATTTTTTAGTTGTTCTAGATCCAAAACTTCTCTCTGACACTGAATACCTTCTGCTTCTCCTATCATTACTCTCATTTTCTGGGGACTGGGAAATAGGCAGTGGAGTATGAACTTCGGGGGTATCGCTCCGCTCTTCAGGAAGTACCTGAATCTCCTCAGAGGCCTGAGAATCTGTGGAGGTATCAACACTGGGGCTACTAGATCGGGAGGAGTCTGAAGACATCTGAGAGGAGTGCTGAGAAGCTGCACTGGATTTTTCAGAAGATCCACAGGATGTGGCACTGAATCTACTATTTGGTGTAGACTCTAATCTGGCAATTTTAATTGGAGGGTCATAATCCTCGTCCTCTATAAACCGCCGAGGGGTTTTAATGATCCTTGAGGAGATAGCACTGACGACAGGCATGATGAACTGTCGAATGTTTTTGACCTGTGTCTTCACCTTTCTTCCTTGCAGCTGAGCTGCTTCTTTTTCAATTTTCTTTTGCGCCCCCTTTTTTGCCCTCTGCAAGAGTTGCTTAGCAATTGTTGCATCTGTCCTTTTAGAAGAAGGAATAATCCTAACTGGCTTAATCCTTCGAGGGCTTTGTCTGACAACTGTCTTATCTTCTTTTGTGAGTGGAGGTGTTCCTTCTTTGTCCTTCCGGACCTTCTGGGGCTTTTCCGGTTCAGAATTAATGAGAAGACCTGGAGGGGTCTTTATCCTTTCTGTTGATGGAGGCCTTCCTCGCCGGCGTACAATCTGTACCCCCTTCCTTCCTATTTGAAGCTTCCCTGTCTTAAACTTAGACTTGAGAGGAGAGAGTTTAACGGCTCTTAATTTTTTAATCTTTGTAGCTTGCTGAAATGTAGCAGAAGGTATGCGTTTAATTTTTTTCAGGCGATCTTCTTTGTTTCCCTTTGGTAACTCAGAAATGTCCTTTCCATGTGTTATTTTAATTTTTACTCCAGGGAAGGTGGGAGGTCTTCCTCTCTTCTTTTCTATACTTTTAGAATCTTTCTTCTTGATCTTATCTCCAGATTTGGTCTCTGATTTATTTAGAGGGGAAAACACAGATGGATCTGAGAGGATAGCTGAATTTCGGTCAGAGCCACTTCTAGGTCTCCCACGAGGTTTTCGAGGACTAGTTTTAACTGTGTACAGAAATTAAACAATGAAGAGCATATATTTAGCTGTGTAGTTCAGGTCTTAACTAAGCTGAATATAATTTAGCACAGGCCATTTTGTACTGAACTCAACTTGAGTCTAGTGAGTCAATAAAACATCTTAATTGTGCTTAGTTTGTTTTCACCAAAAATTTGCTCAAAGAAGTCAAGCAAATAACATACCACCTGAAAGAACATTACTCTTTTGATACAAAAATCAAGACATAATGAAAGATTTTCAACCAATTAATCTACAAAACTGATTTTCATGCAACTTTTTCCCCCATGAATTCAAAGGAATTGTTAACAAAAATTAATGAACAACAACAACAACAAAACCTGAATGATTTTTCTATATTCCAGCCACCAAGATTAACAGGTAAGAACATGTTTCTAGAAAGTCATCCCATCTTTTTAATTTAGAGTTTTGGCTTTGAATAAACTTTCAAGGTGCTCTTCAATCAACAACATACCAACTTCCATAGGAAAAGGCTCCTGGACAGCTCAGAGTCCTATATTTCACTCTGTTTTGCCAAAGTAAACTAAAAAAGTTTTAACTGAATAGAAAAATATTCATTAATGAGACATCAGAATAAAATTACTGAACTCAGCAGCATGTGAACTAATCAGTGAAATGACATAATGATGTGTCCATTAATCTACTACCCTACCTTAACTAGTTAGTTCCAAATTACAAACTTAATCTCAGTTGATGTCAACACTAAAGCAACAATTTATTAAATCAGATTTTTATTCTAAATAAAAGAAATTTGTCAATTTATAATCAGCTCAATTTGCTATTATCAAGAGATTTAGTAAGACTTTCTAAAATACTTTTATAAACCTGTATTTTTATTTATGTTTTAACCACACCTGTATTGTACCAATAACGCCATATTCTTAACTGTAGTAAGAATTGCTTATTTTATCAAATCTTCTCTTCCCTCTTGACTTTTCGATGTTTTATATGACAACATTCTTCTGCAACTAAAACCTCTTTTGATAGGCACCAAAAGAAATTTATGCCATTATGATGAACATTTTTACAATGAATTTGCTTTCTAACCAAACAGAAACTAACAGGGTCCTATCTGTATGCCTTCTAAATATAAACGCAGTCCTCGTCAATTAACTTGTAAGACTTCCCTTAAAAGATTAGATTCACAAATCATCCTCAATATATTCTAATTACAACAAAATTAACAGACTAGGAAATAACAGAGAAACTATGTTTCATTTTTTAAATAATGAAACATATCAAGATGATTTTTCAAAAAACAAAACAAAACAAAAAAATTAAGACCGGGCACAGTGGCTCACGCCTGTAATCCTACCACTCTAGGAGTCTCAAGCAAGTAGATTCCTTGAGCTCAGGCATTTGAGACCAGCCTAAACAAGAGTGAGACCCACATCTTTATTAAAAATAGAAAAACTAGCCAAATGTTGTGGCAGGCACCTGTGGTCTCAGTTACTTCGGAGGCTGAGGCAGGAGGATCGTCTGAGCCCAAAAGTCTGAAGTTGCTGTGAGCTATGACACCACGGACATTCTATCAAGGGAGACACAGTGAGACTTGTCTCAAAAAAAAAAGAAACAAAGAACAAAACCAAGACAACAAGCAAGGTAGACTAAACTTAAGAGGAAATTGTCATCCAAGAGTCGTAGAATTAGCAAAATAAAACTTCTATCCAGGAGTATAATACATCAGAAGATTCTTTATCATTTTGGTAGATTTCAACCTGGCAACTCAGAGGATTTTATCAATTCTAAAAACATCTTCTATACTACTTTGAAAAGCTTATGATAGGCAAGCAAAACAACACAGAACAGAGAAGAGTCCCAGCACTGCTGCTAACTTCACAGATCCACAGCACATCCAAAGAACTCTCAAGTTGGTGACAAATAATTACTCATCAAGTATTTTCTGGGCTTCATTCTGTCATCTATAAACAAACGGTTAGATCAGATGATCTCTAAAATCCCTTTCCTTTATATAATTTTAAGATTTCATCACATCCTAAAGAGAATATTGCTACTATCCAAATAGCACCTGTATCGGGACACAACTGGCTAACTCCTTCCAAGTAGAATGCAATACCACCATTTTGGAAGAGAGAGAGCTTCAACTTGGGTGTTTGAATTTGATTACTATACAGCATATGACGACTCCTAAGTGAGATTCAAATGCTACTGAACATTACAAGCTAAGTCAATGTAAAAGAGCAAAAACAACCAATAGTATCATTATTTAACTACATGTAACTAGAAACAAACACACACACACAGTCAGAATGACAGTACAAAACTGAATCTTGCAAGCCATTAAATGTTATTTTCACTGAGGATCTTCTCTTAGGAAACTGCTTGTAAGTTTAGAATTTCCAGATATTCTAGATATTTTGTTGGTGAGAATGACAAATATTGCTAATAAATAGAAACACCCCGTATCATTTTTCTTTTTTTATTTTAATACAGCCTTTCAAGGATCAGATGTAATAGTATCACAAAGCCAATATTTTGTTTTTAGTTCTTTGACAATAGTAGACCAAATGTCATCTGTAAAAAATAATGGCTAAATTTTTCCCAAAGGCATATATACTACTTTTATATATAATATAAAATGCATACATCTGAATATGCCCTGAGTAGATTGCCTTCATTTTGCCTACCAGGTTTCCCAATCGTTCTGTGGAAACCTACTTCCCATGCTCCAACCAGTTCCCAGAAAAAAGCATACTAAAGAATAAACAAATGGGGCCTGACAGAGAAGAGTCCCATAAAGAAGTCTAGTTCATAAGCCATTTCCTAACCCCAGTATTGTAGAGCACGTTTACATGCAAAAAGGCAAGGGGAAGTCACAACCTCCTAACAATGTACTTAATCGGCCATACCTGAAGGAGACCGTGTGGGACTTCGCACTCTGACTTCTTCATCTGAGCCAAAACCTAAGAACTGCTCATCCTACAACAAAGGAAAATTATTTTAAAATCAGAAGCAAAAACATGAATGCAAACACATCCCAAAGAAACACCCAGAGGAAACATAAATGAATTTGGAAAATTAACCTCTATATATTAATCATCATCATTCAAATATAAATATAAAATAACTAATACTGAAATAAATGGACCCAGCCATACAGCTTCATTATAGACAAATAGAAGCTGCATCATACTGAACAAGGCATTGAAATGTCATCTTTGGTGCACAGTACACAAGGGATAGTCCTAAATTTCAAACTACAGATACAGCCCAAAACAATTAAAGGATGGCTTAATTCAGGTAAGCAAATCAGTAAAATGGCAGAAATATATAGCCCCAATATAACAAACACATACTTTTCAAGAAGTATTTAAGTCTACAGCCACATAAGGACTGACTATAATAATCTCTTGCCTGATAAATCTAAATAGAGACTGAAAATGCCATAATTGTCAGTTCCTTAACTCAGGAATTGACATTTCGGATGTGATTTCTGTACGTTTGAAATCCATAGATTCTCAACATGCATTTTATGGCATCATTTTGAAATGCCCTGTGATAAGAGACTTAATGGTGGGCAGCAGCATTTATGAAAGGGATCATGAATGGACCAGATAGAGGGTGAAATCTTTTCACTAATAACTTAGGGAAACATCTCATTTTCAGTTATACACGTATTTGGAAAAAATAAAAAGCAAAACTTCTTACCTCTAACTTTTAACCTGTCCTTGAAAAAATACTAAGGACTTATTTAACCTTTTTTGGACAAGTTCTTAAGAAAGACGGTCTATTCAAACAAATTAATAGATTAATTTGTTTAATTTCTATTAATTTGATTAATAGAAATACACTGATTCAGCACCTAAGAGTTCTTTCCAGAAAGACAGACACAGAGAGACAAAATTTCAGATTTCAGAGACAAAATCCACATAAAACAAGAACAAAATATAAAATGATGAACAACTTTCTTGAATCTCCAATTTATACAGAAGTCCCAAACTGAGTTCCAGAGATTTAAGCACCCAGATTTCCTCTCAGGCGCTAAGATCACATGTATGTAGACAACATCACAGTGGATTTTCTGAAGAGTTGTTTCCTCATTTAGTTTAAAGCTAGAGTCAGATCCTAATCTACTTAACCATTTTCAACCAAGCACATATTAAAAGATACATCTAACTTTCTAAGTTAGCAAGCCCATCTCTTAAATGTAAATGCTTTTGAGGAGCAAAACATTTGGGGCCAAGCTTTTGCCTACTATGCAACTGAAAGACAATTCTTCCTTGAATCTGAAATGGTTTTTCCTCTTTGATTGCTAAGATTAAAGTACTGAACTTGGCTGGGTACAGTTGCTCACACCTGTAATCCTAGCACTTTGAGAGGCTGAGGCAGATAGATTGCCTGAGCTCTGGAGTTCCAGACCAACCTGAGCAAATCGAGACCCTATCTCTACTAAAACCAGAAAAACTAGCAGGGTGTTATGGTGGATGCCTATAGTCCCAGCTACTTGGGAGGCTGAGGCAAGAGGATCACTTGAGCCCAAGAGTTTGAGGTTGCTGTAAGCTAAGATGCCATGGCACTCTACCCAGGGCACAGAGTGAGACTATCTCAAAAATAAATAAATAAATAAATTAATTAATTAATTTAAAAATTAAGTACTGAATTATTTAAGAAAAGTCTCTTTTTCAAAGAGATTTATTTGAAAAGTATTACAGTTCTAAGAATGTGTTAAACCTGAATTTAAGGAATAAATACTACTTAAAAGTTTTTTAGTGACAGGGTCTTGCTATGTTGCCCAAGCTAAACTCAAACTCTAGTGATCTTCCTGCTTCAGCCTCCTTCCTGAGTAGCTGACCTACAAGTACATGCCATTACATCTGCATTATCAAAGTACCTTTTGTAGTTTCTTCTTTCATCACTAAATTAAAAGGAAAGTCTCTTAGCAAAGTATCTCAGGAATGGAAGAAAAAGTATCCAATGTACTCAGCCCTATTATGAAACCAATTTATAGCTTTTATATGAAAGCTATAACCCAATTATAGCCCAAGAATATAGGGAAAGGGGAGAGGGAGGGAAGGACAGTGGGGAGGATGGGTGGAGGGAGGGTAACCGGTGGGACCACACCTATGGTGCATCTTACAAGGGTACATGTGAAATTTACTAAATGTAGAATATAAATGTTTTAACACAATAACTAAGAAAATGTCGTGAAGGCTATGTTAACTAGTTTGATGAAAATATTTCAGATTATATATAAAACCAGCACATTGTATCCCATGATTGCATTAATGTACACAGCTATGATTTAATAAACAAAACAAACAAATAAAAAAAAAGTAAATTCCTAAAGTCAATTCTTCTTCTTCTTATTTTTTTTATTGCAATTTCTGGCCTGGGCCAGGTTTGAACCCGCCACCTCCGGTATATGGGGCCGGTGCCCTACTCCTTTGAGCCACAGGCACCGCCCAAAGTCAATTATTTTTATTTAAAAAAACTAAAGTAAATGTGTATTGTGAACAACATTTGTGAATAAGAAAAATTTCATCTCTTCTTCTTAAAATAAGCTAGGACATAACCCAAGACATGTGGAAATTAACCCAAATAAATTTCTGGAATGATTTTTAGGGTTTACACTTGTAGGCAACAACATTACCAAACAAAGAAGCCAAAACTCCTAAGAGCCCAATTAATCGAAAATCTTGTCATAATAATGGAAATTCCACATTGTTATCTTTAAAAATATATTTTGGGGCAGAAAAAAAGACATTTAAAATAGTAACCCTAAAATGTATTTTGAGGAAAAAAGCAAATAAAATAGGCAATGGCAAATTAAAAAACAAATAATCAAAGAATCTTAGAATTTTAGGCCAGTCCAATCCTCTCATTTGTTGGCAAATGACACCAGGGAGGAAAGCAGTGGATCCAAGCAAGAAAAAGGCTGGTTTTAGGGTCTCAGTTAGGGCCTTGTCAGGCTATGTCGTCTTAGACAAGTTATTTACTATCTTTTATCTCTCTATTTATTTATTTAAGCACTGCAAGGAAAAACAAAATAATTTGGCTAAAATAACTTGGAAAACTACAGGCAACATACATATAGTGGTTCTTATTACCAAATCCCTAAGAGGCCAAATAATTTGTCCCAGATCACACAGTTAGCTACCGAGAACCTATGTATCTAAACTGGGGTGTACAATAATATTGCTACTAAAGTAGTTACAATCTTAAAACTACAAATTAATATTTAAAGGAATTGAATAAATCACTTAGTACAAAAATTGCTATTCTTTCACCTGTTATTAAAAGTCATATGATGACCATTTTCAGATTCTTCACGTTTCTAATTAATTCATTCCTATCCCTGTATTATCCTTATGGAATAACCTGGTCTAAGCATCATTTCACAAAGACACCTAGGGATTTCCCCACACTGACCAGGGACTACATTGCTAAATGCATGACTTTTATACTCCAAATTATGCAATAATAAACAGCTCAAGCGATTATACATACAAAAGCCAACAGGTAATGAAAGATTATTAGCCTTTTAAAAACATGTAAGAGATTCAGGCTGTTAAGTTCATTATCAACAATCTTAGTAGGTCACTTTTCTATATTTCAAACTTTCACAAAATAGAACTATGCAATCCTAATTGCGATATGCTCCAAAACAAGAACACCACTGAGCTGTCAATATAAAGTTTTCCAAGTACTTTGCAAAAGGAGGGAAGCATTAATTTGTTTTCCTTCTGGTTTTGTAGGTGGAAATAAGGAAAGAAAAGAAGAAGTAAAAAAAAAAAACCTATACTTCTATTCGAGAACTGTCTTTTCACTTTATGTGTAAGCAAACTTCTAGAAGAATGCTTAAAAAAAAAGTATCCATTGTTTAAAGAATCCTGACACTTTAGACAAAAACAAATGCTGACATTGTCATGTTGAAGAGCTCTAGTCTTTCAACTCTTTAACTTCCAAGCCTACGTAAGAGCCCTAAAAAAAAAATCCTAGGAAAGCCAAGTTAAAAAAGCACTGGGAGAGAATGCTGGCAAGGGAATAATGGGGGGGGGGGTCCCCACTGCACACACTTGCTATCACCAGAAATCACCAATAGGCAACTCATGCTGTTCCATCACCCTCTGTAAGCAGGGAGTCTCCTTGGAGGATATAAACAAGGTAACAGTGCTGGCTTCCCAAGGATTTAGGCTTGCCTAGAAATCAAAAGACTATCTTCTTACAAAAAAGACAAACAAAGGAGCTGCAATTAAATCTACATTGGGCACTGTGGTATCATAACAGGGACAGCCCTGAAGAGAGAGGGTACAGAGACATCATGCTCCACGTGATCAAGGCCTCCTGGGAACTGGGCCCAGACAGCCATTCATCACATACTTTAGCTTTCAACATGGCCTTCTCTGATGAGCACAGCATTCCAAGACAAGAGTATAAGCAAGAGGCATGTAACATATTCCTTTCGAACAATGATGTCCTTGGAGACCAGACTGCCAAGATTTCCACCTTCAAAGATGGAAAAACATCCTTTCAAGTTGAGCACTGTAAAGTACTATTAAATGTGATTTAACTTCCAGTGATTAAGAAAACAAATTAAGCTACCCAATGTCACTTACTAAGTGAAATCTACTTGCAAAAATAATAAACATAGAATTTTATTATCCCTGCTCCTAACTCTATGGCAACCAATAACCTAAGAACGTCTAAGCATATCTTTACTAATAAATTCAGTTTACTCACAAATATCTTAACATTTAAAATTAGACAACTTTCAAAGCAATATTCATTTATTAATATTTATTTATTCAAAAATATTTTTTAAACACGTGTCCCAGGCTAAATGTTCTCGATGCAAAGTTGAATAAGAGATGACTCCTACTCCCAAGAAGTATCTAAAGCAAAGACAGGTAGGTGTACAATATCAGCCTTCTTTTCAAAAATCAAAGTCTCATTAAAATGTCAGGATAGTTGGGCATGCCTTTAGTCTGATCTTCTACTTGGGAGCTGAAGCAGGACTGCTTGAGCCCAGAAATCTGAGGCCTGTCAGGGCACTATGATCCTGCCTGTCAATAGTCACTACACTCCAGCTAGGAATAACACAGAAAGGTCTTTCTTTCTCTCTCTCTTTATTTATTTATTTTTGAGACAGAGCTTCAAGCTGTCATCCTGGGTAGAGTGCTGTGGCATCACAGCTCAGAGCAACCTCCAATTCCTGGGCTCAAGCGAGTCTCTTGCCTCCGCCTCCCAAGTAGATGGGACTACAGGTGCCCACCACAGCGGCCATTTTTTGGTTGCAGCCGTCATTGCTGTTT
>CAUYON010000314.1:0-28301 GCA_963573935.1 Arctocebus calabarensis
TTTTTTGAGACAGAGCCTCAAGCTGTCACCCTGGATAGAGTGCTGTGGCATCACAGCTCACAGCAACCTCCAATTCCTGGGCTCAAGCGAGTCTCCTGCCTCCGCCTCCCAAGTAGCTGGGACTACAGGCACCCGCCACGACGCCTGGCCATTTTTTGGTTGCAGCCGTCATTGTTGTTTGGCGGGCCCTGGGGCTGGATTCGAACCCGCGAGCTCAGGTGTACGTGGCTGGCGCCTTAGCCCGTTGAGCCACAGGCGCCGAGCCCTAGGAATTTTGTTTTGATAAATAAATGCATGTGTTTGTTGAAAGAATTTCAAATGTTACTTAAAGTTAGAAGGAAGTCTGTATCAGAGTGGACAACGCTATCACTATGGGGATATCCTGCGACTAATACATGATGGACCCCAGGTAATAAGCTAAGGCCTTAGCAGTTTATCCTAAATGTGTTCCCACCAAGACACCCACTAGTAGAGACACAAGTGAGAGCCTCATAGAGAGCTAGCTCAAAGAAAGTGAAAGTGACTAGAAGGTTTTGGTATTGGTGCAGGAGAAAAAGGCTCTTCTATGATAGGTGAAAGTCAAGGGTAAGGGAATGTGAAGATGACAAGCAGAAAGCATCCATGAAATGGATTATCATTTGGATGTGCTGAGTGGAGGCCCAGGCTGGGAGAGTCTAAAGCTGTGCTTATCCAGTACAGTAGCCATTAGCCATTTGGACCTACTGAACAGTTTTGACACACCTAGTACAATTTGAGATGTAAGTGTACAAAAATGGAATGTAAAGTATCTCATTAATAGTTTGTATCCTGAACACATGTTGAATGATAATATTTTTGGTATATTGTAGTAAATAAAATATATTATGAAAATTAATGTCACGGTTTCTTTTTACTGTTTGATTGTAGCTACCAGAAAATTTTACATTATGTATGTGGCTCACATTATATATTTTTTGCTTGTGTAATTGGAGTTTTTTTTGGAGATAAGCATATTTTAATTTAGAAATCTCCCCCTACCACAAACAATATAATTGGCTAACCCATGGAAGCCACTACTGGATGAGTTCCAAGCAGAATTTTGGAGTGTTACGTAGGTTTTGTTGTGCCTGCAGGATTCAGAATTATGGGACAGAATGCTGTGGTCCTCTGTGGAGCTGGGCCTTGGGCTAACCCTTGGGAAACTGGGTGTGGGGTGGAGCTGCTGCCCATGACCTGAATCTACAACTCACTTCCCACAGCCTCCAAAAGAAGACACTGATGTGTCCACCTCTCTATAGATTATTGATTGGTGTCTTCTTTTTCTTTTACTTTAAAACATTAAGGGGTTATAAGTGTTTTTATTACACAGACAACTTGTATAATGCTTAAGTCAGGGCCCTTGAAGTGCCACCCACCAGAACAGTGTTCATTATACCTAATAAGTAAGTTTTTATTACTCAGCCATCCTTCCACCCTCCCTCCCTTCTTGGTTTCTCATGTCCTTTATATTGCTTTGTGCTCACATGTACCCGTCATTTACAAACCACTTATTTTTCATTTCTGAGATACTTCACATAAGATAATGGTTTCCATTTTCATCCAGGTTGCTGCAAAAGACATTATTGCATTTCATTTCTTTCAATGATATACATATTACATTTTCTTCATTTACACATGAATTGATGGGCATTTTAGTTGATTCTGTATCTTTGCAATTGTGAATGATAAATTGTCCTGCAATGAACATTCAAGTGCTGGTGAGTTTTGATAAAATGATTTCTTTTCCTTTGGTAGATGCCCAGTAATGAGGTTTCTGGATTGAACAGTAGGTTTACGTTTATTGTTTTGAGAAATCATCATACTGTTTTCCATGGAAGTTGTGCTATTTTGTAACCCTACCAACAGTGCAGTGCATAAGTATTCCTTTCTCTCTCCAACTTTGCCAACATCTACTGGTTTTGGACTTTTTAATAATGGTCATGTGGATAGTAGTAAGGTGGTAACTCACTGTGGTTTAATTTGCATTTCCTGATAATTAGTTATGCTAAATGTTTTCTCTATATATTTGTTGGCCATTTGTCTATCTTCTATTGAAAAAATTCTATTCATATCGTTTTCCCACTTTTTGATGGTTATTTATTTCTTGCTTATTGTTTGAGTGCTTAAAGGGAATGCTTTCAAACATTTCCCTGTTCATTATGCTGGCTGTGGGTTTGTCATATATGGCTTTATAATTTTGAAGTATTAATATACTCTCCAGTATCATGACAGGGTGCTGATTATAACAAATACTTTCTCTGTTTCTATTAAGATAATAAAATGGGGCTTGGTGCCTGTGGCTCAATGGGCTAAGGCACCGGCCATGTACACCTGAGCTGGCAGGTTCGAATCCAGCCTAGGCCCGCCAAACAACAATGACGGCTATAACCAAAAAATGACCGTCTTTGTGGTGGGTGCCTGTAGTCCCAGCTACTTGGGAGGCGGAGGCAGGACACTTGCTTGAGCCCAGGAATTGGAGGTTGCTGTGAGCTGTTATGCCACGGCACTCTATCCAGGGTGACAGCTTGAGGCTCTGTCTCAGATAATAAAATGGTCTTTGTTTTTGCTTCTCTTTATGTGATGAGTCACATTTATTTATTTGTATATGTAGAACCATCTTTGCATCCCTGAGATGAAATCAACTTGATCATAATGGATTATCTTTTTGCTATGCTGTTGAATTCAGTTTATGAGTATATTGTAGAGAATTTTTACATCTATTTTCATAAGGGGTATTGGTCTGTAGTTTTCTGTTGTTTTGTCTTTTCCTGGTTTGGGTATAAGGCTTCATAGAATGAGCTACAAAGGATTTTCTCTTTGTTAAGAATAGTTTCTGTAGTCTAGGCATAGTTCTCACTGATGGGTCTGGTAGAATTCAGCTTTGAATCTGGTCTGAGGCTTTGTTCTTTGCTGGGAGACTTTTTTATTACTGCTTCGATCTCACTTTTGTTTCTGGTCTGTTTGAGATTTCTTTTTCTTCCTAATTCAGGCTTGTGAGGTTGCATGTTTCCAGGAATTTATTTATTTCTTTTGGGTTTTCTAGTTTGTTTACATGCAGGTTTTTGTAGTATTCACAGATGATACTTTGTATTTCTGCAATATCAGTTGTAATGTCTCCTTTTTCACTTCTGATTGATGTTATTTTAGTCCTTTCTCTTCTATTTCTGGTTAATTTGGCTAGTGTTCTATCAATTTTGTATATTTTTAAAAAACCCAACTTTTTGTTTCATTGATCCTTTACATTATCTTTCGTTTTCAATTTCATTTAGTTCTGCTCTGAGCTTTGTTATGATATTTCTTTTTCTTCTGCTTTGGTTGGGTTTCATTACTTCTTTTTTTAGTTCTGTGAGATGTGACAACATACTGTCAATTTGCAATTTCTCTGTCTTTTTGATGTCAGCATTTAGGGCTATGAACTTTCCCTTCAGGACTACTTTTTCTTTATCCCTTCAATTTTGAAAGCTGGTGTCCCCTTTGTCATTCAGTTCAAAGAATCTTTGGGTTTCTGTCATAATTTTATCAATGACACAATGATCATTCAGTTACAGATTGTTTAATTTCCATGACTTCGTGTATATTTGAATCTTTCTCTTGGACTTGATTTCTAGTTGTAGCCCACTATAGTCTGAGAAAGTACATGATATAATTTCACATTTTTTGAAAATTCTGAGTCTTGTTTTGTGGTCTGAGATATGATCAGCCTTGGAAAATGTCCCATAGGTGGATGAGAACAAAATATATTTTGGTAGTTTGGGGGTAGAATGTTCTCTATGGGTTGGTTAGGTCCATTTGTTCTAGACTCACACGTTCAGTCCAGTGTTTCTTTTTTTAAAATTTCAGATTAATATGAGGGCACAAATGATTAGATTACATTGTTTGTGTTTGTTAGATAAAGTCCAAGTTGTAGTTGAACCTTTCACCCAGAAAGTGTGCCACATACCCTTATGTTGTGCCCATTAAGTGAGAGCTTACCAACTTCCTCCTTCCTCCCTTCTCCTTTCTCTCTCCTCCCCCCACACCCCTGCTTGAATTTAAATGTGATTTTCTTGAGTTGGGTGTATAGTGTTTCTTTACTGATTTTCAACTTTATGATCTGTCCATTTCTGTCAACAGAGTATTGAAGTCCCTGGCAATTAAGATGCTATAGTTTATTTCTTTGTTTATATCAAAAAGAATTTTCTTTATGAAAATGGAAGCTCCTATGTTAGGTGCATATATGTTTAGTATTGTTATTTCTTCTTGAATTGCTCCCTTTGGTATTATATAATGATTCTATTTGTACTTTTTTTTTTTTTTACCATTGTTAATTTAAAGTCTATTTTGTCTGATATGAGAATGGCTACACTTGCTTATTTTGATTTCCATTTTCTTGAAATGTTTTTTTACAATCCTTTAATGTTGAGTATGTGTGAGTCCTTATGGTTTAGATGTGTTTATTGAAGAGAAAAAAGGTTTGCATCATGTTTTCCATCTATTCAGCCAGTCTATGTCTTTTAAGTGGGGCATTAAGACTGCTCACATCAGATGCATTGATATGTGGGATGCTGTTTTGTTCTTCACGTTGGATGATACTTTACTGTCTGGTTTTCCCTCTTGTGCTATTGTTTTATAAGAGCTGAGAGCTATAACTTTTGGTAATTTTTACACTCGTGAGTATCTGTTGTGTTGTTGCATGTATAAGCACTTTTGAGCTTTTCCTGTAGTGACAAATACCCTTAGTATTTGCTTGTCTAAAAAAGTCTTCATTTCTCCATCATTTATGAAACTCAATTTCAAAATTCTTTTCTGGTAATTATTCTCTTTAAGAAGGTTAAAAACAAGGTCCAGATTCCTTTCTTGCAAAGTCTTTGCTGAGAAGTCTGCAGACTGATGTGTTTTCCTTTGTTGGTTAGTTGTTGCTCTCATTTTGCAACTTGGAGAATGTTCTCCTTCATTTTTATGTTGGGCAGGTTGATGACTATATGTCTTTTGTTGTTGTTGTTGTTGTTTTTGTAGAGACAGAGTCTCACTTTATCACCCTCGGTAGAGTCCCATGGCATCACACAGGTCACAGCAACCTCCAACTCCTGGGCTTAGGTGATTCTCTTGCCTCAGCCTCCCGAGTAGCTGGGACTACAGGTGCCCGCCACAACGCCCAGCTATTTTTTTGTTTTTGCAGTTCAGCCAAGGTTGTGTTTGAACCCGCCACCTTCAGTATATGGGGCTGGAGCCCTACTTGCTGAGCCACAGGTGCTGCCGGAGATGTCCTGTTTGGTATGAATGGATCTTCTCAGTGTTTGATGAACATCTTTTATCTGGATATCTGAATCTTTGGTGATACCAGGTAATTTCTCCTCAATAATTCCCTTGAGTAAAATTTCCACTTTTTTGTATTTTCATCATCTCCCTTTGATACACAACTATAATTTGTATATTGGTTGGCTTCACAGAGTCCCATATTTCTCTGAGTAATTGTTCCTTCTTTTTAATTCTTGTTTATGCTTATGTGACTGACTAGGTTAGTTTAAAAGTCTTTTCTTCAAGCTCGGCACCTGTGGCTCAACAGGCTAAGGTGCCAGCCACGTACACCTGAGCTGGCAGGTTCAAATCCAGCCTGGGTCCGCCAAACAACAATGACGGCTGCAACCAAAGAAATGGCCGGGTGCCTGTAGTCCCAGCTACTTGGGAGGCGGAGGCAGGAGACTTGCTTGAGCCCAGGAACTGGGATTGCTGTGAGCTGTGATGCCACATCACTCTATCCAGGGTGACAGCTTGAGGCCCTGTCTCAAAAAAAAAAAAAAAAGCCTCTTCTTCAAGCTCTGAGATTCTTTATTCTTCTAGGTCTAGCCTATTGAAGCTTTCTCCTATATTTTGTAGCTCCCTAAATGATTATTTTATTTCTTTAAGTTTTTTTAAAAAATTGTTTCTTATGCTTCTGGTCTGACATCTTTGAGGTCAGAGGTGTTGTTATATTTTTAGTGAACAACACTGACCTAAAATGATTATCAAATTCTCTGTCTTTGTTAACTTTGGGACTGTTCTGTCATTCAACAAAGTAAAAATGACAGATGGAGGAAAGTTCTGGAGGGATGACTAAGTGTGCTATTTCTGTCATGTCGACTTTGAAGAGTCTATTGGACTTCCATATGGAGCTATCTACTGTGTTTATATGTTAAACTTGTTTGTTGGAGAGGCTTAGGATAGATCTTGGCTGGAGAGTCGATTTGGAATGGTGTAGTCACCCTAAAACCACAATCAGTGAGTATGTACCATGGACCAGTCATCATACTCAGTACTTTACATGTATTTAATTCTCTGAACAGTCTTGAGTCTTGCAATAATATTGTCATCCCTATTTTTCATATGAGGAGACTGAGGTTAATATAAATAAGGTTCCAAATCTATTAGGTGCAGTGATAATGATGTTTAATCTTTAGGGCCCTGCTCTTGCAAGGACACTTTTCAAAGCTTTGTATGTTTCTAATAATGAAAGCAGAAATTACTACCTCCAGCCATGTTTTCTGAGGGTCACTTCTGTGCCCTGGAAGTGATCCCGGGGTGGCCACTTTTACCTGTGCATTCAGTTAACTATGCTATCATCTTTTGTCTGATACATGTATCAAGTATCAGGGCTCTACCCTGACTCCAAGGAGAAGGATCTGAGAGAGACACTACTCCATCAGGACCTGCCACTCAGGCTTCATGGTCACCTGCAGGAATGGAGAACTGGGGAGCAGAAGCCACTGAAGACCTGGCTGACCTGGGCCAACTGCTGAGTGGTCATCAGGGGCCATGCCAAAGGACATCGAATGTCTAGAGATAATTAAGATAATTAAGTTTCTCCTGGGCAAGAACAGCTCATCCCTTTATACTCTTTAACAAAAACAGTATAAGAATTTATGAATGTGACATCTCCAAGAGCATTCAAGAAGCTGAAAGGACATCTTTCTAAATTATCAGAAATGAGAAAGAAAATTTCATGCATTCATGTCAGAGGAAATATTGAAATTAACTTCTATTTTTTCTAGAGACAAATTATAATGCTTTCGCTGTATGAGGGTGCAGTCAAAGAGTACAAATGTGTTGTATAATCAAGAACATAAGAAGATAATGTATTAGAGAGCTACGTCAAATACAATTATGATGATAATATGTTTTCTAGAATTGAGGATATTTACGTTTCACAGCTTTAAATGTGACATATTTCCTAGGATTTCTAAATTAATTTAAATAAATATTTGCTTTTACACTTGTTTTCTAGTTTCACTTAAATCATGTTTATTGAGAAAGAATTTGTACAAAGTGAAATATATCCTTTTTTTTTTTTGAGACAGAGTATCACTTTGTGGCCCTTGGTAGAGTGGCCACCTTGGTTGAATGTGGCCCTTGGTATCTTAGTTCACAGCAACCTCAAACTCTTAGGCTCAAGAGATTCTCTTGCCTTAGCCTCCCAAGTAGCTCGGACTACAGGTACTCACCACAATACCCAGCTATTTTTGTGTTGTTCTTGAACCTATGAGCTCAAACCAATCCACCCATCCAGGCCTCCTAGAGTACTAGGACTACAGGCATGAGCCCCTTGGCCTACATTTTAAATGTATTATATAATGAGTTGGACAAAATTGACAAGTGTTACCTTTTTTGTAGCCAATATTTAGGATATTTCCATCACTCCAGAAGGTTCCCTTCTGTCCTTCTGAAGTAAGTCACTTCCCATCTCCAGGCCTGTGTAACTAATGGTCTGCTTTCACTATAGATTAATTTTACCTATTTTAGAGTTTCATGTAAGTGAAATAATATACCATGTACTCTTACATTTGGCTTCTTTCACTCAGCATAATCTTTTTTAAGTTTAGGCATTTTTTATGTGTATTAGAAATTCTCTCCTTTGCATTATTGGTTTGTATTCCATTGTATGAATGTACCAATATTTTTAATCCATCTGCTTCTCAATGGAAATTTGGGTTGTTTTCAATTTAGGTCTATTATGAATAAATCATCTATGAGATTTTTAGGCAGTCTTTTTGTAAATATACATTTTTATTTTAGGGGGAATTGCTTTGTCATATGGTTATCTTTATAAGAAACTCTCTTTCTGATCTTTAAAGTGTTTATTTCTCCCTTCCTTTATGGTAGTGGTTCTAAACCTTCCTAATGCTGTGACCCTTTAATATAGTTCCTATGGGTCATGACCCACAGGTTGAGAACTGCTGCTCTATACAAAATCTGAGATAAAAGGTAGATATTTCATTTGTTTTTATTTCTTCTTAAAGAGGCCATTTGAATTACATAAACATAGGACCCCTCAAAATGTGACCTCCCTTATTAGCGTAGTAGAGTCAGATTTCACTCAAACTATGGGGAGAAATGAAAGGGCAACATAACCTCTTGCATAATATCAGTCTTATGGGTGAGTCTCACAGAAGTACTTTGACATGGTTAGTTCCATGTGTTAATGTAGCATGGTCCTCAGATGTTTGGCCAAACATTGTTTGATGTTTCAGGGAAGGTATTTTTAAGATGAGATTCACATTGTACTTTGAGTAAAACAGACTATCCTTCATCATGGGAGTAGACCTCATTTAATTGGTCAAAGACATGAATAGAAAAAAGACTAGCCTCCCTTGGAAGAGAGAATTCTGCCAACAGATAGTCTTTAGACTTGATCAGCAGCATCAAGTCATCCCAGAGTCTCCAGACCCTGCTATCCTTCTCTGCAGATTGCGAGGCAATCTTCAAAATAGTGAGTCAGGGCGGCATGTGTGGCTCAAAGGAGTAGGACACCAGCCCCATATGCCGGAGGTGGCAGGTTTAAACTCAGCCACAGCCCCAAATTGCAAAACAAACAAACAAACAAACAAAATACTGAGTCAATCTTTAAAATCTTCCCCCAAACACACCCCTGGGATTCTGAAGGGCTACTAGCATTCAGAACAAACTTCTCTCCAATTTCCTCTCTTCCCTAACTCCAAGTTATTACTTACCCAGTTAAAAAAAAATTGTGTTTTGAACACCCCTAGAATAGCAAAACTTTTTGTACCTCAGCACAATCTTTCTTCCCCAAACAGGAAATCTTTTAGTTGATCACATGAAGAATCTTTGCTGCCTTGGGCATATTAATGTACTTTTCCAAATAGGACAGACTCTCTTGCTTTACACCTGCCCCTATCCCTTCTTCATTAGTTTTTAAATTAGCCTTGTTTTTCTCTTCTTGTCACTACACTAACCATAAGGCACTGATATAGAGATCTATTAAAGAAAGAAAAATAGGAAATACTGTTGTCATTCTGTACAAGAAGCAACTGTATACATTGGTTCAAATATAACATTGCTACTTACTACTCTGCTCCTAGAAATGGGGCCTGGAACACAGGAAAATACAAAGACCTCCAGTGCTGTTAGATACCAGCTAAAATGAGCTCTGCTTATGCGTAAGAGCTACTGAAAGTTTCTCTGAGAGGGTGAATTGTAGGAAAGGAAAAGCCTTTCCCCTCTCTGCAGCTGGCCCCTGAGCACTACAGAATTAGCCACCCACTCAACTCCTAGCCTTACCCCACCCCAGAATGGGACTCATGTTATTTTTGCCTTGATACTGATATGAATGCTCTCATAACTGTGATCTGTGAAACCTGTAAAGCTATTCTGGTAGTATTTTCTTGTAATACTAATGAAAATTATTATTCTCCTGTGTCTTCCATGATAATTATTCTCCTCCCCATCACCATCATTGTCAGGTTTCCTAAAAGTAGTATTTATGCCAACATGTTTTGTCTGTGCAGAACTACATCTAGTTTTCTTTCTCTGAAAGGTAAGAGTCAAGCTACAGAATGGGTGAGCACTGTGGATTCTTTTGGCTTATTCTTTCTAGGGGCATAGCAAGAGGGGAACCTGTGGGGAGCCGTGTGACTTTCCACCCTTGCTGTGAGGGAGGACAAGTGGAAGCAAACTGCTAAGGAACAGCTTGTATCTGGATCGATTTTTATCTTTCAGTATTAAAATTTACTCGTGTTTTAAATTCCCAGAGAGAATGTAGACAATGTGAAGGGAGGTAAATTGGAGATTTAGCTTCCCCCTGTTGTTAGGAAGGGACAAGTTATCTTGGAAGGGAGTGGAGGGGAAAGAAGCAGCATTCCTTTCCCATTGCAAATGAAGCATTTAAGCAATCTTGCTTTGGCCATTCCCATTCTCTAAAGACTCTGGAAATGCCCCTTAACGAAGGTAAAGTACAATCTATCTTTGCATAAACAAGTTAGGTGCTAATCCCTTTTCTGTTTCATTTTTTTTTTTTTGTTCACTTAATTTTTAGGTTTTGCTATGTTATACTGTACACGTTCTCAGGGTATACATCTGAAAACTTCCTGGAATCCTAACTTTTCTGCCACAGTGTTTGCACGACCTCATTAATCAACCTTTCTGAGACTTATTTTCCTCATATGTAAATTAGGGAAAATATCTCAAAGTGTTTCTCTGAGATTAAATGATAACATTCTTATAAAGCAGTTGTCTGCTGATCTCTGGTGGAAATGGCTTTCATAGGACCATTCTTAGTGTATGCTTCCCTCACACAGTAATTGATGAGAAGTTATAATTCACCCAGGAATTCCATTTCCTAGCTCTCTTGCATCTAAAGAGGTCACGTGCCTAGCTCTGGCTGTGATTTATGAGTCGGTGTCCTGTGCCACCTTGGGTCCTTACAGGGTAAACATACTTGAATATCCTCTTCACACTTTTCTTCACTCCATCTTTGATAGAACGACTCCCAATGAATCTTGGAGTGGTATAAGATGAAAGTAAATGCTTCTATAAGTCAAATATTGCCTGAGTTACCCCCAAAGACCCTAACCTCACAGGACATCACAGGAATGAGTAGAATGAATAAAGTGTTTTGTTAAAACACTGAGATGTTTAAATTATTTTTTAAATAAAATTGGCACAGTCTGATTAATAAGTGAAATTATTTTTATTTCTGCAGGTGAGTCACTAATGTATTATTGATGTAATCACTAACATCACTTCACGTTCTTATTTATACACAATTATCACCACACAGGTGATAGACCTTAACATTATTTAGTATTAATAAAAGCTGTCAAAAGATTTTTTCATTAAGTAGGCAGAAACATACCTAAGAACACTAAACTTAATGAGGGTGGGAATTATGTCTCTTTTTTATCATTTTATTAGTACCTAGTATAGTGTAGGTGCTTAATAAATATTTATTCATTGAATGATACATTAGGCAGGGTTAGATAACTACTGCATAACAAACATACTTAAAATCTCAGGGGCTTAACACATTAAGAGCTTTATTTTTTGCTTATATAGAAGATCAATGTGGTTCTTTGGTATGCCACTTTCCCGGAGGAGATTCAAGGGAGCAAGACCCTTCTACCTTGTGACACTATCATCTCATAGAGTCATGAAGTTCTCTGCTGCATCATTTTTACTCAACTAGTAAAAGAAGAAAGATACACAGATTTTAGTGGCCTGGTCTGGAGGTGACGCATTTCACTTCTGCCACATCCCATTGAGTAGAACTCAGCCATCTAGCTGCAAAGGAAGTTGGGAAAAGTAGTTCAACTCTGTATTAGTATACTATTAGTGCTGTAACAAGTTGCCACAAATGTAGTGGATTAAAATAGCACAACTTTATTACCTTTGCATTCTGTTTGCATTCTGGGAGTCAGAAATCTTAAACTGAGAGTTCGGAGAACTACATTCTTTTGGAGATTTTAGCAAAGAATTCATTTATTTTATTTTCCAGCTTTAAGAAGCTGCCTGCATTCACTGGCTCCTGGTCCCTTCTTTCATCTTCAACCCAGCAATATAGCATCTTCAATCTCTCTCTCTCTCTGTCTCATTTTCTCCCTCTCACTCTCTCCCCCCAGAGCCCGGCTTCCATGCTCACATCTCCTTCTCTTACCCTGACCCTATAGCTTTCCTCCTATTTTAAGCTCACCGAAAAAATCCAGGATAATGTTCTCGTCTCAAGATCCTCAACTTCATTACATCCACAAATTTCCTTTTTCTAGATAAGGCCACATATTTTGGGTTCTAGGAATTAGCCTGTGAAGATCTTAGACATCTTTGGGGGAAGCCTTATTCTGTCAACCACAAGAGAGAAACCATGCACAAAAGAGAAACAGTTTGTGGTAAACATTCAGCAGTCTCCACCCATTGCAAATGAATTAATAACATGTGATATGATAACAAGCATTGCTCTGAGTAGACAGGGAGGTCATCTTTGACTTTCTCTAACAGATTATAGTGCCCTAGCAAAGTGGGTAGAATTTAAAAAAAATCTACAATCTGGTAAAGTCAAACTTAATTAGGTAAGGCTTCAAATTGGGAAGAGATGTAACAAATGTCCAACTTTTATATGAGGGCTTACATTGTTTTATTTTTAATTATTTGGGTACAAAATAACTGTGATGTTTTGGTACAATCATACAGTGCAAAATAGGCCAAGAACAAAAAGAAAAATTTAGCTTGTTCTTACTCATATGTGAAAACTAAAAATTAAAACAGTTGATCTCATGGTGACAAAAAGGAAAATGATAACTTTTAACAAGAAGGAGGTAGTAGTAGCCAGTGGCTAGATGACTTTTGGCTGGCTCTCTTATCTAAAATAAACACAGGTGTCTCTGCCTTAAAATTTCTTCACAGATACAGGCCATGTTTCACATGTAATGCCTCAAGGTCCTGAACCTAGAAAACCAACAGTTTTATGGTAGAACATCCCCAGAAGGGCAAAATGTGTTTAACATTGTGTTAATTTTACAAATCATAATTTATAAATACTTGTGTTAGGCTTTCCTGACACAGAACAAAGTATCCTCATTAACTTTTGGCACACAACTGCTATTTTTTATTTAAGGAAAACAGACCTAGATGAAAGGCTTAGAAATACGATAGGGGAAAATAAATTTTACGAAGAAGACCACAAAAACTTTTTGAATTATTCAACATTGCATAAATATAGCAGCAAATTTACTATAGTCATAGGAATAAAAGCTTTAATTATTTCTCAATTTTATAATATTAGGGAGATTACATTGAATGAATTTTACAAAAATAATACTTCTTTTTATTCTTTTTAAATATTTGGTTCAATATGAATTCAGTGATTCTTTTTCATTCTCTAAGAATGCCTTATGTGGTACTCTTGGTTGAGCTTCTTAGTCACTGACAACAGAATACAATGCAGTTATTAATCAGAAAGATGTATGAAATTATATTGAATATTTCATAGGGATTCAGGCTTAGACACTACTCAGTGAAAAATGACGTAGCCTAAATGAACCAGACTATCCCATGAAGTTCTCTGCTCAAAACATTGCTGTTGACACCACCTACCTCTCAGCAATGGACTTGGACTGGACTTGGACTTGGACTTCTCTACCAAGTCCTGGTTCTACCTATGGTCAAGAATAACCAAACACCTTCTTGCCAAAAGTTGCATCTTCTCATGTGGGGAACTCAATTTATACCCTTCTTCTTTAGAAAATGTGGTAGAGTGTGTGGTAAAACTTAGTTGCCTATGGATTTCTAGCTTCAGGAGAGTTTTAAAATGTAATTTTTTGTTTGACAGACTATAGTTTAGGGAGGTATGCTATAATGTATGCTGAGTAAGGCAATCTACAGCAAATACCATAAATATAGTCAGCCTTCTGCCTCTGCAAGTTCTGCATCCACAGATTTAACCAACATGTACCAAAAAAAATTTAAAAATCAAAATCAAAAATAATAATACAAAATAAAAAATAATGCAGTATAATAACTATTTACCTAGGCTGTAAATTGCATTAGGTATTATAAGTAATCTAGAGATGATTTAAGGTATTAAAATACATGGATAGATGTTCATAAATTATAGACAAATACTGCATCATTTTGGTATCTAAAAGGGTGTCCAATCGCCATGGACACCAATCAAGGGACAACTATATTAGACTTCCCTCTATGAAGTCTCTCTTTCTGAAGAAATAATGACTTCACTGAACATGTAGAAACTCATATCTGATCCTGCATGCTTTTACCATAAGGGAGGATTAGTAACAAAAATTACATAGATCCTGGGCACACTTGACCATTACCAGGCCCGCAATAATTTTGTGTCATTTCAGTAAAACCTGGGAACTTGCTACTAGCCTATCCTGAAAAAGTCTATTTTCATTTTAGTGCAGTGCAACATTTATCTCAATACTGAGTTTTACAAATCAGGAAAAAGTTTAAGTCTCAAATAGTATAGAATCTATCTATGTTTTATAGGATGGGTAAAGATAGCAACTCATGGCAATCCAGATATTGGGAGTCTAGGTGTGTCCTGTTTCTCTCCCATCCTTATTATGAGTGGAACCTGTCAAGGGAATGGAGGAAAAAAGAAATCCCATTAACACACATCCGTGGACTACTTTTAGGCATTTACAAAGCACTTCTTTAGGTAGCTGCAAGCAAAAAGAGGTATAATTATCTCCATTTTAAAGAACGTTGCACTGAAGCATTGATTGAGTTTCCAGTTCATACATCTAGTTTAAACAAAAAACTAAACTAATACTGAAATTCATACCTTTGAACTAAGAGCCTGTCTTTGGACCACCCAATTTGTGTAATGCTGGAGAGAAAGGAAAATACTTGAAATGTTTCCTTAGAATTGTCTATGTGATAGGTACTTCACACTGAAAACTTTTCAGTTATTATCTCACATTTCCTTGAAGCAATCCCTGGCATAGGTATTATTACAGATAAGAACACAGGCTTAGGTAAATTCCAGAGTCAGCTTCAGACCCAGTTGTTTTTCTCTCCAAATGTTTTGATCTGCTCTAAGAAATTTTTTACCATTACTAGTAAAAATAAAAAGTTAATAATAATTTATGAGATGGATAAAGAAAAGCACAAGTCCTAAGAAAATCAGGAGGAAAAGAGAGGAAGGAAGAAATTCTGGCAAGGTGTCCAAAGATTGCTAACTGCATTTTAGATTCAGGACTCATTTCATAGATAACTCCTTTCTTTGCTGAAATTTCCTTCTCCACTGGTTTATGGGAACTGGTATTATTGTCTGAATGTGTGTGTGTGTGTGTGTGTGTGGGGGAGACTTAGTTATGATGAGGCTTTCTCCATCTGTACTAGTTTATTTTGCTTAATTAAATCAAGTTAATTTCCTCCTCAGTGTGCCTGCTACTGATCAAATTTGTCATTAAGTTGCTTGATTTAAAAAGTGGGTTAAACAGTTTGATGAAAACATTTCAAATTGTATATGAAAACAGCACATTGTACCCCTTGATTGCACTAATGTACGCAGCTGTGATTTAATAAAATAAATAAATAAAGTAGCAAATCCCTGCAAAAAAAAATAATAAAAAAAATATATTATTGAGTTAAAAAGTGGAAGACTAAGCTGGAACATATCATTTAGGAACAATATAATTAAAATATGGTTGATTAATATTATACCTACATATGATCCACTATTTCTGTTTGGCACTTTGCCAAAGAGTTAGAGCTGCCATTTGATCCCCAAATTCCCTTCCTACATATATACCCACAGAAGTAAAAACAAATGTTTGCACAAAAACCTATACATGTTCATAGCAGCATTTTTCCTAATAGCCAAAATGTAGGTAAAGATATCCATCAACTGATGGACTAATAAGAAAAATGGTATAGTGTACATTGGAACATTATTTAGTCATAAAAAATGGAGTACTAATATACACTACAAATAGTTGAACCTGAAAATACACAAGTGAAAGAAGCCAGACACAAAAGGCCACATATTGCATGATTCCATTTATAAAATGCCCCAAACAGCAAACTCATAGTGACATAAAGCAATTTGGTATTTGTCAGAGGCTGGGGGAAGGAACAATGAGGATTACCTGCAAAGTGTTTGAGGCTTAATTTGGAGGTAACAAAAATTCCTGAAATTAGGAAGTGGTGATGGATCCATAATTCTATGAATACCTTTTAAAAACTAAATTCTACACTTAAAGAGGATAAACTTTATAATATGTAATTGTATCTCAATAAAAATCTTGTTTAAAAAGTTAAAAATAAATGTTGCATGCAAAATAAAAACAAAGGAAAAAAGTCTCAATTACCTAGTTATATAGAATTTATCAAGCATATGGCTGTAACCCTCCACTGGCATTTAAAAGGAAGTTATGCTCACATTGAATATATAGAATTCTTTCCAGAGAAACCCACATTTTAAGTCTCAGAGTAGTGAAGTAAAAATAAACTCTTAAAAATTTATGCTTTGGAAAGAAATCTATACATTTCTTTCAATGTGATTTAACTGGCTGCTTTCAAAATTTTTTTTGGTTTAAGTATTCATGTATTCATTGAAAATATCTTAAAGGAGCTACTATGTGCAGGACACAAAGTTAGGGCTGTATATCACACAAAGAAATGTGAAATGAAGATAATATTTAGACTATATAAGTGAAGAAACGTGTGCCCATGTACTCCTAAAATAGTCCTGAGTCTGGAGCTGTGATCCCATTCCTTCTCAGGCCTTAGTAGCTGATGCTCATTAGACCCTTTCCCATTGATCCTGAAATTTGCCTTTAAAATCTTTATAGATCCTGCTCCCCAAAAGCCCTATCAATCACTAAACACAAAATTTGAAACTTATTTGTGGGCCAGTTTCATCAAATCCCCTCATAAGTTCCAGTAAGGTAAAGACTTCTTCCAAATATCAGAGCCTGTCAGTGCCTATTTAAACCAGAATTTAGGTCTTCTGATGCCATACTCTGCACTTTTTCCTGTGAAATATTAATATTAAATACTAATACATAAGAAGTAGGTAAATGGTAGGAGATGTGCTAAGTGGTCTAGAATGTTAGAAGAGGAAGGATGAACATGGGCCAGCAGACTGAGACTTCTTGGGTGACATAGGGCTTGAAAAGGTGGGAGGCAGAGAGGGAGCCATGCCAGGCTAGAGAACGCACGAGTAAAAGCCCTAAGGTGAGAATGGCCATAGCCATGGAGATACGGTGGTATCCCCAGGAGATACATCTTCAAGTGTACCAGAAGACTTTCGTATCATTTATAAATGGCAATTGCTACTCCTGACACTTGAAAATCAGGAATTTTAACCTCTATGCATCTTAATATAATAAACAAATGACTTTGATAGAAGTAATGCATTGTGTTCCTTCATTTTACAGGTATTTATTGAGCACTTGTAATGTTCCATGTTCTGGACTAGCCTGGGCATTCAAAGAAGAAAAGACCATCCTTGCAAGGGACTTGTTATCGGGACAGGCCAACAGTTGTCACTGGTTTTGTGACTCTCAGGATGAGTGTTCTTGTCTTCTGCCTTCTTGAGAAAGAATTTTTGTGGGGATATGGGGGGAGGAAAGGGAAGGGAGGTATAAACTGATATCAAATTGTTGAGGACCTACAAAGCCAACATGATAAATGTGAATTTTATTTCATAAACCACAACAAGAAGAGAAGACTTATTCACCAATGACCTGCATTAAGGAAGGAGACTCTAGAATGATCAAGCACTAGTCTCTTATGTTCATTGAGTGAACTAATTGACAGAGAAGGCAATAATTTGTCTGGTGCCACACTGCCAGGTAGTAACTAAAAGTAAAATCCCAGGACTTTGATTCCTGGGCTTGCTTATGCCACTCTTTCCACATTACTTCCCAAGTGTAGATCTGCATGGATTGGAGCTAGAACTGCAGTGAGCGACATATGTTCTAGACATCTGGCTCTTCATTTCTCACCATTGTGCCTGTTTACTTTAATTGCATAAAGCATGTGGACGAACACCACCTCAAACTTGCACTTCCCTTTGCTTCAGAGAACTATTTGGTTGCCAGTGTGCTGGGTCTGGACTTTAAGGAACCCAGCTGGATACAGCATATTTGATGGTGGTGTTTATAATTAATATCAAGAGGCTCTTCCACAGTGTAGGAGTGAGGATGCTCCTTAGCAGACAAGTGCAGCATTTCAGGTCATAAGGGCAATTCCTATGGCTACAGCCACTTCTTCAGTTAGAAAGAATAGGTTTTTGTGGCCTGTGTAATGTTGGGCTCTTCTATTCTGCCTGGAGTTTGGGTCCTGCTGATCACCTGATCATCCAGCATCTACATCAATAAGAATGCATTAAAAATGGAAATCCCTGAAATCCCACCCAGAGACCTTCAGACAGAAATGAGAAACACTAATGAGATGCAGGAGTCTAGTTAACACAATTTAACACAATTAGAAAATGTCCTCCAAGGGAGAGGAAAGTTAATTAATTTTTTAAAGCAGGGACAAGAATTCTGATGTTTGCATTAAAACTCAGGGAGGTGTTAGCATCAGTGTGTCAAGTGTAGGAAGGACACGAGTGGATTCCAAATGGTAAGGTTCCTGTAGCAATCTTTCAGAATGCCTCCTATTTGTGGACAGAAGACACAGGAGTGGTGCTGAAACGCATTATATGAGTAGGGCAAATATGGAGTAGAGGGAAGGTAGGCAGAGGGTGGCTTGCTGTTGGCTCTGCAGCTCTGTGGAACCCAGATGTCACTTGTGCCCTTTCTTCCATTGAGATTTTTTAAAGTGAGGCACTCCTTGACATTCCTGCAACTTCCCGGTCGCAATTCCTTATGGCACCTTCCACTTTGATCCTGTCTTAATTTTAATCCTGTCAATTTAGCCACTATCTAAATCTAGCTTGTAACTCAAGCCCGCCCAATTCCCATCCTAACATCTCCTTAGAGAAATCCAGCCCATGTTTATTAGAGTTTGATGGCATCAGAGGAAAGGAGAGCTCATTTTATTCTCTCCAATTCACCAGTCCCCATGCACAGCTGTGAGATAGGGTGCTGCTTGGCTCTAACAGGAAGCCACATGAAATAGAAAACTGATGGAGCTGCCTTTTCCATAAGGGAGCTGCATTGTAGCCTCATTTATATGATGTACAGTGTTTACACTCCTTTCCTCCTTCCCATCTTTAGAAGCAATCACTCTTGCGTGATGGACAATGACTCCACTCAGTCATTTCTCTTCAGTGATTGACTGCAAGCGTAAGTTATTAAACAGCGAAAGCTTCCTGTTCTATATTATTTCAATGGTTTCAAGCCACCTTAAAATCATTTTTGAAATAAAAGATGGTAGGAATGAATGAAAGGCACATAAAATAATGAATACATGTTATGAAGTCAAAAAGGAGTACCTATTTCCTCTTCCTCTACCTGCCAAATGACTCTGTAATTAAATATACAAAATATTTTTACAGTGAGATCAGTGTAATGTTTATTTTTATTTTGCCTGTCCTTTTTCCTCCCCCACCTCGAAAAACACTCAAGGATGCATGGTAAATGTTGACAGGCTCCATATGAAAAAGTTAGTCCCAAGAATCACAGATGATATTTTTGTTTGTGGTTTGTATGTGGTTGTTGATTTTCTTTTTGTCAAGCTCTGTTTGAGAGCTTTAACCTTTTCAAAACTGACATTCTACCCACAAATCCTGCATATGTAAAAGTCTTTCTTTTCATGGCATTCTAAACTCTTCAAGTGGTTTTATATAATTGAATCTTAAGTAAGTTTCTATTTTACAAAGCGTCAGAAAGCGACTCTTCCATCCTTGTAGATGATGACTGTGCCCCACCTATGTTGTCCATGTCAGAGACTGAGACCTTCCCCATGTCAAGTGTCCTGGTAAAACTGGTTTTGGTCTCTTCAAAGAGTTGCACTTGAGTTGGGCCTTAGATCACTAAAGTTAATGTCACTGGCATAAAGGCCAGTGGAATTTGGATTTAATTAAATTGTGTTTCTTTATTTCTTCACAATTGAGTCGGCTCCAATAATTCTTTCCTCAGAAAAGATCTGTTCATTCTGTGAAAAAATTATTCAGAAGCTAGTTTGAACCAGGCTCTAGGTCAGCAACGGGGAATATAACAATAAGCGAGAGGGAAGTTTTATAGGATTGTTAGAAATTCATGAGGAGAAAAACAGGAAAACAATATCTCCAAATGGTAAGAGTGGCTGTTTAGTCCTTTACAAGCATCAATTTACTTGATCCAGAATCAACTCTTCTGTCTTACAAAGATTGTTTCAATCACTCAGGAACGTATTTGGTTGTGGAGGTTGTGGAGGTACCTTTCAGAGGAAAGATGTGTTTCAGCCTTTCTCCCACAAATGCATGTCTTGTAAACTTTGCCTCTTTGGAACACCTTTATCCACTGTTAAGGGTTTCCAAACATTAGATGGACATTTGAAAATACCTGTGGCTGTGTTTTAAGCCCTTTTCCAATCATATAACTCAACAGAACTGATTATTTTTCATTTGGCACCACAGGCCAGGCACCTATGGAAGAAACACAGACTGCTAAGTAATTTTTTGCATGCCTTTTAACTTTATTAAAATACCAAGAGTGTAAGGTACTTGAAGACATACCTTCATTGCTTCTGGGTAAAGCTTCACCAGTGTCAGCATTACCTCTAGATTGTTCAGATTCCCTTTACTCTGTAAGCCAATTTGAGTCACATTTTTCACTTCTTGCCACATTTTAAAAAATGCCTAACTCATGCCTGTGTCTCCCACACACTGGGTATGTGCCAAGAAAGATAAATATAACATAGTCCTTGACTTTAAATACTGAACAGCTATTTGAAGAAGAGAGAAAAGCAGAGAGTGATGCTTACAATACAATGTGGTAAGTATTGGTGTAGAATTGATTTATTGCATCTAGAATAACTCTGTTAACATATTTAACAGGCCATAATAATTCCTTCTGAGATCATATATATAAAAGGGAGATTGGCTGATTCTTGACTTAGGGCTGAGCTATATAGCTCTTGGCTAAATTGATCACAATGCTAAATTTCATCACAATAGTTGTTCTTGGACCCAACCACTCATTTTCCAGGGTGGATTAACTCCAGCTAAATTACAATAATTCCTGTCTTTGGACACTAAGCTCTTCTTCAAGAAGAGTGCTGTAGAATGCTGAAACATCTCAAATAAAGGCAGTTTGTCCTTGAAAGAACATTATTTCTAAGTATCATCACAATTGCTGTAGTTTTTTTTTCTTGAGAAAGGAAATGGATCAATCTTTGTCCTCCTTCAACTTTTAAAGTGATAACAATCAACTACAAGCAGAACTGTCAACTAAAACTTTACAGATAAAAATAAAAAACTTCCTGCCAGTCACAAGTGTTTATTCTTCCCTACATCTTCAGCTCCAAAGAAGCTAGGAAGTCTTGAATCATCCTATAAGCCAAATACCACATTCCATTGCAAAGGAGATAGGATTGTGTGCAAAGAAACTGTCTCTTTGAAAATTCAGGAGAAATAAATTTCTTTAGACATTTCATATGTAATATATTCTAGGGGCTTCTGCACTGGGCAGTCAAAAGGGAGAAGAAAGAAAGGGTGAAAGAAAGTAAAAGAATGACAACTGAAAAGAGAAAGAGAAAGATAACCATAAACATAAATAAATGAAGCAATAGGATAAAAAAAGGCAATTTCAGGGATAAGACAATTCTCTAAATTGTATGTACCTGCTGTTATTGTGACACCTACAATCTGTGGATCTTATTTTTTCTTTTTTATGCCCAACAAAGCAAAAGCAAACCTTGATCTTACTGATCTTATTTTTTAATGTGGCAAAACCTCAGATAGGATAAAGCTAAATCATGTAGTGTGTTAGCTATCTTGTAAGAAAAGCCTACTTTTTAAAAACAAGAGAGTAAAACATTATGTTGCAGAGAGAGCTTTTAATGAAAGGCTCCCTTTGTGTTTACTGAGGCTTTTCAAATCTGCCCCTAACTGGAAGATTCGTAGTCTGATTATCCAGATTAATTTACTGATCCAAAAAATTGTTTCTTATTTTATTCTGAACATTTCAGAATGTTTAAGCTCGCAGTCTAGAATATTCAAGTATAATTTGTTGACTGGTAATTTAAGGAGAATTCATCAATGGCTTGGACTCAAAATTGATCTCTATTTTAGAATAAAAAAATGCTAAGTCATGGAAGAAGCCCAAGTGCTCATTGACTCACGAATGGATTAATAAATTGTGGTACATGTATACCATGGAATACTATGCAGCCTTAAAGAAAAATGGAGACTTTACCTCTTTCATGTTTACATGGATGGAGCTGGAACATATTCTTCTTAGCAAAGTATCACAAGAATGAAAGAAAAAGTATCCAATGTACTCAGCCCTACTATGAAGCTAATTTAAAGGTTTCATATGAAGGCTATAACCCAATTACAGCACAATAATATGGGAAGGGAGGGGAGGAGGGAGATTGGGGTAGAGGGAGAGTAATTGGTGAGGCCATACTTATGGTGCATCTTAGTAGGGTACAGGTGAACCTTACTAAATGCAGAATACAAATATCTTCATACAATAACTAAGAAAATCCCATGAAGGCTATTTTAAACAGTTTGATGAAAACATTTCAGATTGTATATGAAACCAGCACATTGTACCTCCTGATTGCACTAATGTATGCAGCTATGATTTAATAAACAGAATAAATAAATTAATTAATTAATTAAGAAAAAAAGAAAAACAAATAGTATGAAGTACTAGAGAGAGAGAAATAGGCTGGGAGACAAAAAACTTAATTTCATTAACAGATACATCTCAGTTACTAATTAAGTATATGGTGTTGAGCAAGGTAATTAATGTTGTTCATTTTCGCCAAGTGCTACTGATTCTTTGCAGTAAATATTTCTCAGCCTTGTAAGGATTCTTATTATCTGTATTATTATGTACTGATAACTGCTTTCACTGGCTTGAACCCAGTCTCTGTCTCCCTTTGGACCACAAACTGCCCCTCATCCCAATTCTGTTGCTGATTTTCACCCCTCTGCCAGAACGATTTTCGGTACATTAAATCCTTCAAAGGCGTGTCCTCAGCTGTGTGAGTCACAGGAACAATTTGTTTTGGCCAGCAAAGTTCCTGTGTCCTGGTCTCTGCCACCCTTTAACACCCAGTCCATCATTGCCCATGCTAACGAGTTATTGGCTCACGTGGAAACATGAGTCATTTGCCATTCTTACACCTTGCCTCCTGCTGTTTCTTCTCCTTAAAACAGCCCTCTGTCTTTTACCTGGATAAACTGTTTTTTACTTTTAATCTAAAGCCACTTCATGTGTGGCGTCCCCCCGACTCCTTCAGGGAAATCCTATTATAGGTAGGCTGAAGCTGGTCTTACATCTCTACTCTTATAGTTTTCTGAACAAACCATTCCTGTAGATGGTCATTTCATTTTTATCCTCCATTATTACACCATTAAAAAGGTTTTAATTTTATGTTTCTCTTAATAGACTGAGATTTTCAAAGGTGGGATGTTTTGGTCTTTTTTTCCAATTTTCATTTTGCGACCGTATTGAGCCTCATCCCACTTTTCTTCTATTAGTTCCTATTGTAAAAGAAAATTTCCCTTCTCTAATTCTGAACTGAATACTTTCCTTCATTGTCTGCTCTTAAAAATATGACTTTCATTAATGAATCCTTCAGTTTATGCTTCAAAAGTACATGCTTTTAAATAGTACATTTTTAGATGTAATAAAATGCTTTATTTTAGACCTTTTTTTCTTAAGATCGAATAGGTTTTAACTTATTGCATGCACTTTTCATGATCTTGTTTACTTAAATTTCTTTAATCTTGTAGCAATATACTTACATATGAATAAAGACTCAATTGTAGAATATAAATTAAATATACTAATCATAATCTTTGTATTAAAAAATAATTTATTACTCAAATATAACCAGAGATTTCTTTTGGGAAGGTGGTTTGAAAGATGATAGGTTGTTGGAAACATAAATTTTAACTATATTATATTGAAAAATTATAATGTCATTGTTATTGGATGTCCTTATATTAACTATCAATCACCAGTGAAGCCTGTATGAAGGTTCTAGGACATTGAAAATAATATATCAAATTTGCCATTGTTTACTAATTTTGGGAATGCAGGTCAAGTTCATATTTTGAAATCTTACACCCTGTGCTAAATATGAAGCCTCCTTTTTTGGGGAACTACTTCCAGAGACAGGGTTATGCCCTTAATTAGTACAAAAGCTAAGTGTGTAGATTATTTTTGAGTAAAAGAGAAAATAAAAACCATCCCTGGAATAAAATATTTGGCTTAGTCCTTTCTTATACTTAAAATATTAATCAATGTTATTCAAACATTTGTTGTGTGCATTTTATTTCAAAGAAAACATACAGAGGCTACTTTGTATAACAGATAACCATGGTCACTGTGGTTGAAGAATCTAATCCAAGTGTCTGGAGGCTCAGGGCCATTTCTGCTTCACTGTATGTCCTTTGAAAAATACTAGAATAGACCATTGATAACTTTTAGCTGGCACCAAGTTTTATTAGTAGAAACATATTAAGTAATACCCTTTGAGTTAACTCAAACTTTCAGTTATCATTAAAATAATACCTCCATAAATTTCTTTATTAAATTAACTTACTTATGATTTTTCTACTTAATATAGAAGTAATTTTAAATGTCTCCTACAATAATTTTAGGTGTTGAATAAAGAGAGACTAATAATTTCTGAATGACATTTCAGAAAATTATTTGTAAAATTTATGTTAGACATTCTTAAAGACACTTCTTTATTTCATGGGGGCTTTGCTATGTCCCTTTATTTTGCTATCTTTCTTTTATTCCTGATGAAATTACATCCATCTTTCCCAAGACTCTCTGGGAGCTTTGCAAACCCTATGGAATACTTTGTGATTGTTTTAATTATGCATTTATTCAACAAATTGAGTACCTACTATATGCCATATTATGTTCTAGGCATTAGGATATAACAATTAATACAACATAAAATAATTCTTATCTCCATAAACTTACATTTTAAGAGAATGTCAATAAGCAAACACAAAAAATATGCTGTATGTGGTAGATAATTATACACACACACAAAAACCGTGTTGTATACATGTATTTGTATAAACACTATGGCGAAAAATAAAAATAAGGCAGGGAAAGAGGAAGGTTGCAGGAAGGTGGGATTGTGAAATAGTAAATAACTAGTCTGGAAATTCCTCACTCTGATGTCAACTGAGCAAAGATCCTAAGGGGGTAAAGTGTGAGCTATGCAGATAATTGTGAGAAGGGAATTCTAGGAAGAGGAAACGGTGTAAAAGCCCCAATGTGGGAGACACCTGGAGTTTGCACGTTCCACAGAACACCTGGGAGGCCACTGTGCTTGAGCAGAGTGAGCAGGGTCGGGCCGGAGGCTCAGAGAACCTGGTGTGGGGCTTGCTGTGTTGGGACTTCTAGGATACTGGGAGGATGTCTGCTCACTAGTGAGTGAGTGAGTTATGAGTGACGTAAGAAGCTGTTGGTGAGTTTGAGTAGGACAGTGACATGTTATCACTCCTGCTTTTTTTTTTTTTTATAATTTTATTGAATCATAATTCTGTACATTGGTGCAATCATAGGGCACGATACATATACATTCAGAAATGTTTTGATTGTACTGTTACAGGTAGCCTTCATGGCATTTTCTTGATCACTATATAAAGACATTGATACTCTACATTTAATAAGTTTCACCAGTACCCTGCTAAGAAAGGGTTCACTCCGGCTTCTGTGTTGGGGATTCAGAGCACAGGAGGACCAGGGCAGACAAACCCAGACCAGTTCATATGCTACGGCCGGCCTGGGCCAGGGCAGCAGAGCCACGGTCAGAATCTGAATCTGTTTTGAAGAGAGCCCACAGGCTTTTCTGATGGCTTGACTGTAGAGTATGAGACTAAAACAAAGCCCTTATTTTTGCTAACTTAAAACAAAAAAAAACAAGTTTGTAGAAAATCATTTGTAAATAAAGTCCTAAACTTACAGAACAGTTTGTTTCTAAGACTGCGATATGGAAACTCCTGGATGAAAAATACTAATAAGGCTGTCTGAATGAGATGTGCACCTGATAAAGACAGGAAGAAAATGTATTTTTAAAACTGAAATATCACTTATACAAATGCACACTCATTAGTGATACACACACGCACATACATACATACACAGGTGGCTAGACAATTAAGTTTGTGAACTCATTCTAAAATAAGTGCTACATCCCTCGCTGCTGAATATCACTATAGTTGTCAGGGCCTACGTCACCCTTCAAAGCAACTTTGGAACTCTTTTTCTGGACTAGCCATCAGAGCTGTCATCATAGGAGAGCTGACAATTGAGTTCGTGAACTTAGAACCTAGAAAAAAAATACTTTGAAAGGTGGACCAGGTGCAGGCACGGGAGTGTACCTTCCCAGGGGAGCACTGCAAGGGGCACAAGTGATACTCAGACACGATGTACATAGCACTGTTTTTAAAATTTCAATTTTTTTTTTTTTTTTTTTTGTAGAGACAGAGTCTCACTTTATCGCCCTGGGTAGAGTGCCATGGCGTCACACTGCTCACAGCAACCTCATTCTCTTGCCTCAGCCTCCCTAGTAGCTGGGACTATAGGCGCCCACCACAGCGCCCGGCTATTTTTTTGTTTTGCAGTTCGGCCGAGGCCGGGCTTGAACCTGCCACCTTCCGTATATGGGGCCGGCGCCCTACTTGCTGAGCCACAGGAGCCGCCCGTGTGCTGGCATCTATTAATCCCACTGTGGAAAGCATGGAGGGCATGTGGCTAGTGCATCGTGGGGAGGGACACTGGGGGGCTTACCTGTGAGCAAGGTCTTCCCCAGGCCATCAGGTTGAAGGCACATGGCATGGCCAAAGTCGCAGAGGGCTGCACGGCTCCCGTCGCTGGACAGGAGCACGTTGTCAGCTGTCATGCCGACACCAGGGAGGAAGAGGAATAGGTGAGTCATGTCAGGCCCCAGCCCACCCTGGATTGGCTTGGCCTCCAGTGAGGCAACTTTCTGGCTGTCCCTACACGGCAGCTGCTGCTTCTGATTAGTTTCATTAGTCATGGAAGAAGGGAGGAGGGAGTGGGCTGAGGGTAGAGGCAGCAGGCAGGATCTGAGGTGAGGGGACAGGAGCAGGGTTTACTCCCTGGGGTGCTGCCCCAGCCCTTTGCCAGGGTTCTCTGTGGGTACCATCTACTAGAAACCACAGTGCCAGTCTGAGGGCTTAGAGAACATTAGCTCCCCACTGGGCACAGCCTTGACAGCCTGACCCAGGCCCTGCCACTAGAGATGAGCAGGGAGGTCCCAGAAGAAGTTGGAGATAAGGCAGGATGGTGTGAAGGAAGAGCCCACTGGGGACCAGGGCCATGGTGGCCTGAGCCTCACCTTTGACATCTCCATGCAGAATTCTTCGTGTGTGGAGGTACTGCAGTCCCTCCAGGGCCTGGCCCAGGTAATAAAGGGCCCGGTCCTCTGGCAGACAGCCCTTCTGCTTTATTAGCTGGCCCAGGGAGCCACCTAGGAGACCAATGGCCAGATTTTACCATTTTACCATGGGGCTTTCCCAGGCCTCCAAGCTAGCCAAGGGCAGGTGGTGGGAAAGAAGGCCTGCCCTGCAGATGTCACAGGGTCAAGAGGTTAAAAACAAATTGATCAGCTACCAAGGGCAATCTGGGCAAGACTGGGGGAAACTCTCAGCCCTGAATTCTCAGGGAGAATGGGATCTGGCTCCTTACCTTCTAGCAGCTCCATGAAGATGTTAATCCAAGGGCCTTCCTTCACAGCACCATACAAAGGGACAATTCTGGGTGAGGTCAACCCTGCACATACCATCAACTCCTCTGCGCGAAACACTTCGACCCGTACCTGAAAGGGCCCAGGGATGGCTGTGAGTCAGGGTGAGGGCACTAGGGCTGGTTCCCTGTCAGGAGCCTGGTGCTCAATACGCAGAGGCTGCTGATGTTCCCAGTGCCTGGCCTGGTGGCCTGCTGGACCCTCAGAGACTAAATGGTGTACCCCATGCCCTTGGTGTCAGGGGCAAGTTCTTGTACTTTATTAAAGTTCTGCAGTGCTGACCATGTGCAAAGTCACTCACAGTCACACAAAAACTACATTACTTATTCAGGCTCCTGGAATGCTGCCCACCCTCAAATCTGCCAAACATCGAACATTTATTTTACCCAGCCCAAATGTCGGGCAATGGGACACGGGCCTTTTGTTTATTAACATCTACCTTCAGAAGCTGGGTTTCTCCCAGCACTTACTTTCTTTCTTTTTTTTTTTTTAGAGACAGAGTCTCACTTTATCGCCCTTGGTAGAGTGCCGTGGCTTCATGGCTCACAGCAACCTCCAGCTCCTGGCCTTAGGCCATTCTCCTCTCAGCCTCCCAAATAACAGGGACTACAGGCACCCGCCACAACGCCTGGCTATTTTTTTGTTGCAGTTCGGCCAGGGCC
>CAUYON010000315.1:0-17790 GCA_963573935.1 Arctocebus calabarensis
CGGGTGCCTCTAGTCCCAGCTACTTGGGAGGCAGAGGCAGGAGACTCGCTTGAGCCCAGGAATTGGAGGTTGCTGTGAGCTGTGATGCCACAGCACTCTATCCAGGATGACAGCTTGAGGCTCTGTGTCAAAAAAAAAAAAGAGAGATGAATAATACAAGGATGGTGCCCATAGCTCAGTGGGTTGGGCGCTGGCCACGTACACTAGAGGCTGGTGGGTTCAAACCTGGTTCAGGCCAGCTAAAGCAATAATGACAACTGCAACCAACAACAAAATAGATGGGTGTTGTGGCAGGCGAGAATTGTTTAGGACTATAGGGGTCCTAATAGGACAGAAAAAAAAAAATAAATGAAGAGAAGCTAATATATGAAAAACAAGTGAGACCTTCCAAAGAAAAGTTGATTTTGAATGGCTTATGGAGTGATAAATAAGGTTGATATGGAAAAAAGAATATTTTGTAATGTTTTCATTAAACTTTAAGATGAATACTTAATCATCTTAACAAAGGCAAAGAGAAAATTCTATTCTGAGAAGAAGAGAAGCTTACCCACAAAGAAAATGAATCACTTATGGTATCAGGCTTCTTAAGAGCCACATTAGAAGCAGGAGAAGCAGGATAACAATAAAGTACTACTTTCAAAATATTGAAAAAGAAACTTTGACTCTAAAATTTATTTTGCGGCTTGGCGCCTGTGGCTCAATGGGCTAAGGCGCCAGCCACGTACACCTGAGCTGGCGGTTCAAATCCAGCCCGGGCCCACCAAACAACATGATGATGGCTGCAACCAAAAAAAATGGCCACGCGTTGTGGTGGGTGCCTGTAGTTCCAGCTACATGGGAGGCAGAGGCAGGAGACTCGCTTGAGCCCAGGAATTGGAGTTTGCTGTGAGCAGTGATGCCACAGCACTCTACCCAGGGTGACAGCTTGAGGCTCTGTCTCAAAAATAAATAAGTAAATAAAATAAAATAAAATAAAATTTATTTAGCAAGGCTATCATGTAAACAATAAATGTATTCTCAGACCTTCAAGGTCTCAGTAGATTATTATAAATACCCGTTTTGAAAGGCTAGGCGGGTGGGAGGCTGAGGTGAGTGGATCCCTTGAGCTCAGGAGTTCAGAGACCAGCCTGAGCAAGAGCAAGATCTCTCTCTAGTAAAAATAGGAAAACAAGCTGGGCCACATGGGTGCCTATAGTCCTAGTAACTGGGGAGGCTGAGGCAAGATCATCACCTGAGCCTAAGAAATGTAGGTTGCTGTGAGCTATGAGGACACCATGTCACTCTACCCTGGGAGAGACTCTGTCTCAAAAATAAGTAAGTAGATAAATAAATAAATAAGTAAACATTTATGTTTGAAAATTCTTAAGAAAAACAGAAATATCATTTCCCTCTATTAGCAGCAGTGAATTAGAAACGGCAAACTAGGCTGGGCATGGAGACTCACGCATGCCCATAATCCCAGCACTCCGGGAGGCTGAGGCAGGTGGATTGCCTGAGCTCAGAAGGTCGATACCAGACTGAGCTAGAGCGAGACTCCGCCTCTAAAAATAGCCAGGCATTGTGGCAGGCACCTGTTATCCCAGCTACTTGGGAGGCTGAGGCAAGAGAATCGCCTGAGCCCAGGAGTCTGAGGTTGCTGTGAGCTATGGATGCTATGGCACTCTAACGAGGGTAACAAAGTGAGACTCTGTCTCAAAAAAAGAAAAAAAAAGAAGGCTCGGCACCTGTGACTCAATGGGCTAAGGCGCCAGCCACATACACCTGAGCTTGCAGGTTTGAGTCCAGCCCCAGCCCGCCAAACAACAATGATGCTACAACCAAAAGGAATGGCCAGGCGTTGTGGCGAGCGCCTGTGGTCCCAGCTGCTTGGGAGGCAGAGGCAGGAGACTCACTTGAGCCCAGGAATTGGAGGTTGCTGTGAGTTGTGATGCCACAGCACTCTATCCAGGATGACAGCTTGAGGCTTTGTCTCAAAAAAAAAAAAAAAAAAAAGAATAAAATAAATGACAAACTACCATTCACAGAAGCACCAAAACCCATAAAATATCTGCCAATTAAACACAAAACATGGAACAATAAAATTTTTTTTTTTTTGGCCGGGGCCTCCAGTATATGGGGCTGACTCCCTACTCCTTTGAGCCACAGGTGCCGCCTAGAACAATAAAAATTTTTAAACTGTTAAAAAAAATCAAAGATGATATAAAAATTAAACCATTATTTGATAAAAAGTTCATCTTAGTAAAAATATCAATTTTTCCCAAATTAATTTAGAAGTTCAAATCAACTACACCTAGAGAACATATTTTTTAGGGCCAAGTACAGTGGTTCAAGCCAGTAATCCTAGCACTCTGGGAGGCCAAGGTGGGTGGATTACTTGAGCTCAGGAGTTCGAGACCAGCCTAAGCAAGAGTGAGACCCCTGTTTCTTCTAAAAAGAGAAAAATCAGCGGGGCATTTGTGGTAGGCACCTATAGTTCCAGCTATTAGGAGGCTGAGGCAAGGGGATGTATTGAGCCCAAGAATTTGAGGTTGCTGTGAGCTATGATGATACCACCATAATATAGCCTGGGCAACACAGAAAGACCCTATCTCAAAAAACAAAAACAAAAAACACAAACCAGCAAGATAGACATAAGAACAAAGAAACTGGCTCGGCGCCTGTGGCTCAACAGCCTAAGGCGCCAGCCACATACACCTGAGCTGGCAGGTTCAAATCCAGCCCGGGCCTGCCAAACAACAATGACGGCTGCAACCAAAAAATGGCCGGGCATTGTGGCGGGCGCCTGTAGTCCCAGCTACTTGGGAGGCAGAGGCAAGAGACTTGCTTGAGCCCAGGAATTGGAGGTTGCTCTGAGCTGTAATGTCATGGCACTCTATCCAGGGTGACAGCTTGAGGCTCTGTCTCAAAAAGAAAAAAAGAAACCACTGGAACAGATAGAAAGCTCAGGAATAGATCCATGATACACAGATTTTGACACATCAAAAAGGTAGCACCATAAAGGGAACAAAGCCATCTTTATGAGGAAAGGTAAGATCGTGGAAATTATACTTATAAAACTAGTTCTTAATAGGAAGAAAAATTAAGTTAGATCCTTACCTTAACACTAAAGACAAATGTAAACTTCTATGATTGATACAAACGAAAAAGTAAAACTATGAGCTAATGGAAGAAAATATAGAAGAATGTCTTGGTGACTTAAGGTAGGGAAAGGTTTCTTTAAAAAGATTGAAAATTATGGCTCGGCGCCTGTGGCTCAGCGGGCTAAGGCGCTAGTCACGTACACCTGATCTGGCAGGTTTGAATCCAGCCCGGGCTGCCAAACAACAATGACGGCTGCAACCAAAAAGTGGCCAGGAATTGTGGCCGGCGCCTCTGGTCCCAACTACTTGGGAGGCGGAGGCAGGAGACTCGCTTGAGCCCAGGAATTGGAGGTTGCTGTGAGCTGAGACGTCACAGCACTCTATCCAGGGTGACAGCTTGAGGCTCTGTCTCCAAAAAAAAAAAAAAAAAAAGATTGAAAATTATGGCTCGGCACCTGTGGCTCAACAGGCTAAGGCACCAGCCATGTACACCTGAGCTGGCAGGTTCGGATCCAGCCCGGGCTACCAAACAACAATGACGGCTGCAACCAAAAAATGGCCGGGCGTTCTGGCGGGCGTCTGTGGTCCCAGCTACTTGGGAGGCTGAGGCAAGAGACTTGCTCGAGCCCAGGAATTGGAGGTTGCTGTGAGCTGTGATGCCACAGCACTCTATCCAGGGTGACAGCTTGAGGCTCTGTCTCAAAAATTAAATAAATAGATTGAAAATTATGGTTGGGTCTAGGGGCGCTCATGTCTGTAATCCTACCACTCTGGGAGGCTGAGGTGGTGGATTGTCTGAACTCAGAAGTTGAAGACCAGCCTGAGCAAAAGCAAGAGTTTATCTCTAGTAAAAAAATAGAAAAACTAGCTGGGTGTTAAGGTGGGCACATGTAGTCCCAGCTGCTCAGGAAGTTGAGGCTAAGAGATCACCTAAGCCCAAGAGTTTGAGTTACTATGAAGCTATGATGCTACTGCACTCTACCAAGAGGGGACATAGTGGGACTCTGTCTCAAAAAAAAAAAAAAGAAGATACAAAATTACGAAGCTTTTTTTTTGAGACAGAGTCCTACTTTGTTGCCCTCTATAAAGTGCTTGGTGTCATAGCTCACAGCAACCTCAAACTCTTCGGCTTAAGTGATTCTCTTGGCTCAGCCTCCTAAGTAGCTGGGATTATAGGCGCTGGCCACAATGGCTATTTTTAGAAATGGGATCTCACTCTGGCTCAGGCTGGTCTCAAAACTGTGAGCTCAGGCAATCCACCAGCCTTAGCCTCCCAGAGTGCTAGTATTATAGGCATGAGCCTTTGCACTCAGCCCCTAAAATTACAAAATTTAACACTTGTTTACAGGAGTCAGGGACTGTTCCCACTGTGGGTTGTTTTTTTTTTTTCGAGACAGTCTCAATATGTTGCCCTTGGTAGAGTGCTGTGGCATCACAGCACACAGCAACCACCAACTTCTGGGCTTAAGCGATTCTCTTGCCTCAGCATCCCAAGTAGCTGGGACTACAGGCGTCTGCTACGACACCCAGCTATTTTTTTGTTGCAGTTTGACCTGAGTGGTTTTCGAACCCACCACCCTCAGTATATGGGGCCGGCACCCTACCCACTGTGCCACAGGGCCCCCCTGCCACTGTGGTTTTGTTAATGTGTGTTGCTTTATGCAAAGAGTTGTGGTTACATTGTTTATGACTTTTGTTATTAAACCCTTACCCACCCATTCATGACTGGGATCAGCAGTTCCCAACACTTTTCTTATTGACAGCAACAAGTTACAGTCTCTTTTTCAGGAAAACCGGCATTCTATTTTTTTCTAAGTATTTTTCTTTTTCTTTTTTTGAGACAGAGTGGATAGAGTGCTGTAGCATCACAGCTCACAGAAACCTCCAATTCCTGGTCTCAAGCGAATCTCCTGCCTCTGCCTCCTAAGTAGCTGGGACTACAGGTGCCCGCCACAGTGTCCCACCATTTCCTGGTTGCAGTCGACATTGTTGTTTGGCAGGCCCAGGCTGGACCCGAACCCACCAACTCAGGTGTACATGGCTGGCGCCCCAGTCAGTTGAGACACGGGTGCCGAGCCTCTAAGTATTTTTTCATCATGAACTTAGAAAGTGGTGTATTTGGGCTCAGCGCCTGTTACTCAGTGGTTACGGCGCCAGCCACATACACCCAGGCTGGAGAGTTCGAACCCGGCCTAGGCCAACTAAACAACAATGACATCTACAACAAAAAAATAGCAAGGCATTGTGGCGGTAGTCACAGCTATTCGGGAGGCTGAGGCAAGAATCACTTAAACCCAAGAATTTGAGGTTGCTCAGTTTGAGGCTCTGTCTCAAAAAAAGAAAAAGAAGGGTGGTGCCTGTGGCTCATTGAGTAGGGCGCCGGCCCCATATTCCGAAGGTGGCGGGTTTAAATCCGGGCTCGGCTGAACTGCAAAACAGAAAAATAGACGGGCATTGTGGCAGGCGCCTGTGGTCCCAGCTACTCGGGAGGCTGAGGCCAGAGAATCGCCTAAGCCCAGGAGTTGGAGGTTGCTGTGAGCTGTGTGACGCCACAGCACTCTACCAAGGGTGATAAAGTGAGACTCTGTCTCTACAAAAAAAAAAAAAAAAAAAAAATACTTAGAAAAAAATTGAATGCCGGTTTACCTGAAAAAGAGACTGTAACTTGTTGCTGTCAAGATCCCAGTCATGAATGGGTGGGTAAGGGTTTAATAACAAAAGTCATAAACAATGAAACCACAACTCTTTGCACAAAGAAACACACATTAACAAAACCACAGTGGCAGGGGGGCCCTATGGCACAGTGGGTAGGGTGCCGGCCCCATATACCGAGGGTGGTGGGTTTGAACACCACCCAGGTCAAACTGCAACAAAAAAATAGCTGTGAGTTATGACACCAGGGCACTACTATGGACGGTGACACAGTGAGACTCTGTCTCAAAAAAAAAAAAAAAAAGTGGTGTATTTGAGTTTGGTGAAGATCAAGGTATGTATGACTGAAAATATAGAATATCTGATAATTTTGTAAATCCATTTATGTCAAGCAATGAATTACTTTTTTTTTATGATTCAGAAATGGTGAAGAGGCAATATAATTTGTTGGCAACTCAGATAAAGAACCAACAGGTCAGGTTTTAAAGAAAATGATGAAGACATTTTCACTACTTCAGATAGTGAACAAAAAGAATTTGGAGAGGTAGAACATGAAATTATTTGTTCTGGGCTCGGCACCTGTGGCTCAACCATGTACAACCTGAGCTGGCGGGTTCGAATCCAGCGCAGGCCCGCCAAACAACAATGACGGCTACAACCAAAAAATGGCCGGGCGTTGTGGCGGGCGCCTGTGGTCCCAGCTACTTGGGAGGCAGAGGCAAGAAACTCGCTTGAGCCCAGGAATTGGAGGTTGCTGTGAGCTGTGATGCTACAGCACTCTATCCAGGGTGACAGCTTGAGGCTCTGTCTCAAAAAAAGAAAAAAAAAAAAGAAATTATTTGTTCTGAGGAAGAGAGTGAAGAGGAAGAAGTCGACAATGGAGAAGAAGAAATGCAAACACAAAATATGGAACCCAAGAGAAGAAGACCATGCCCACTTGTAAAAATAGGGTAACCTACAGCTCAGATGATGGGCAGCACCAGGAATGATATGGAACTCACAGCTGCTAAAGGATAGGAGGAGATGAAAATCAATGAATATTATGAGGACTCAACCAGGAGTACAATCAGAAATAGAACTCAAAACTACATTAGATGTTTTCTAATCATTAATAATGAAACTGTGGATGTGCTTATCAAGTTTACAAACCAGAAACTACATCTAGTCAAGGAGTTATGTAAAGATGTATTCATCCACAATTCTGGTGATTTCATAAAAGAAGAAATATTAGGACTAATTGGAATTCTTATAAACTATAGTATATCATGTGTAAGGAGAATTTTCCAGTTTACTGTGCTACCTTTTGAGAACATAGACTGCGACTCCTACTAAAATGTCTATGCTTTGATTTTGCTGCAACATATAAAGCTTGCAAACAGCATGATAAATTTGCCCCAGTTCAAGAGCTTTGGAATATGGATATAAGTAAGGTCTCACTTTACTACAATCTTCATAAGTCTATCACTGTTGATGAGGAATTGGTGTTTCTCCATGGGAGTTGTCCATTCAGACTTTACATACTAACTAAACACGGGAAGTATGAAATTGCAATGGATCTTTTTTTTTGCAGTTTTTGGCCGGGGCCAGGTTCGAACCTGCCACCCCTGGTATATGGGGCTGGTGCCCTACTCCTTGAGCCTCGCCTGCAGTGAATCTTTTGTGTGATTTTTCTATAAACTACTGCTTTGAGATAGAACTATATTTAGGGAAATTAGAGAACAAGAAATTACAATAGTGACTCCAAGATTGTTAAGAAGACAGGTTAAAAAAAAAGGAATACTGGTTCAGAACTGTCATTTGCCTCGGTCTGGAGGAAATATTACCATGGGCAGAAAGTTTTTGTTTTGAGACAGAGTCTCGCTCTGTCACCCTGGGTAGAGTGCCATAGTGTCATAGCTCACAGCTACCTCAAGCTCTTGGCCTCAACCAATCCCTTTGGCTCCACCTCCCAAGCAATTGGGACTACAGGCCCTTGCCACCACGCCTGGCTAGTTTTTCTATTTTTAGTAGAGACAGGGTCTCGCTTTTGCTCAAGCTGGTCTTAAACTCCTGAGCTCAAGCAATTCACCTGCCTCAGCCTCAGAGTGCTAAGATTATAGACATGAGCCAATGTGCCCGGCTCATGGACAAAAAGTTTATCTCCTTTCCCTGGATTTCAACTTGCTTTAAAAGAATGTAACCACAGTTGGTACCCTTCACAGTGATCAGAGTGATTTACCTCCAGAACTCAGGACAACATTGATGAAAATCTTCCTACCTGGTACGGTAAAATTTTCCTTCTCTTCCTCTGTGACATTAGTAAGCTATGTTCCAAGGGAAAGGTAGTTACAGTCCTTTCCACACAGCATGGAGATAGGAAGGTGACAGATAACAAGCCTGATGTAATCCTATTTTATAATGTTATTAAAGTAGGTGTTAATGCACTTTATAAGTGCATGAAAACGATTCTGTTAGTCTCTGGCAATTTTCTTCAATGTCATTGACATTGCAGTATGAAATTCATATATCACTTTTCAGGAAATAAATAACTGGTTACAACTTTATTTGAAAAAACATTTGGGTGCTTGCTTTGGCAGCGCATATACCAAAACTGGAATGCTACAAAGAAGATTAGCATGGCCCCTGTGCAAGGATGACATGCAAATTCATCAAGCATTCCATATTATTATTTGACAGAAAGTGAATTTAAAATATGGATGATATGGCTCGGTGCCTGTGGCTCAACTGGCTAAGGCGCCAGCCATGTACACCTGAGCTGGAGGGTTGGAATCCAGCCTGGGCCCGACAAACAACAATGACAGCTGTGACCAAAAACAAAAACAAAAACAAAAAAAACAGCCAGGCATTGTGGTGGGTACCTGTAGTCCCAGCTACTTGGGAGGCAGAGGCAGGAGATTTGCTTAAGCCCAGGAATTGAAGGTTGCTGTGAGCTGTGATGCCTCTATCCAACACTCTATCCAGGGCGACTGCTTGAGGCTCTGTCTCAAAAAATAAATAAATAAAATAAAATAAAATATGGATGATAAAGACAATAAAGGGGGCATGGTGCCCAAAGTACAGTGGTTATAGCACCAGCCACATGCACCAAGGGTGGCAGGTTTTGGGGGAGGGGGTTTGAGTTTTGAATATTTATTTTCCTTGTTTTTACATAATTTGCAAGTTTACATAATTTTTGATCTTGGCTATGTTTAAAAAACTGGCTTGCAATAAAATCCCTTAAAATTGGATAATCAGCTTTCCTGAGCTGGGACAAGTCAGCTCAGTATATCATTCACTCTCCCTGAGCCTCTAGGAGATCTCAGGATTATAGAGTCCATTTTATAATGTTGGCCAAAGGGAGACAACTTTCTTTTTTTTTTAGACAGAGCCTCAAGCTGTCACCCTGGATAGAGTGTTATGATGGCATCACAGCTCACAGCAACCTCCAATTCCTGGGCTCAAGCGAGTCTCTTGCCTCTGCCTTCCAAGTAACTGGGACTACAGGTGCCCGCCACAACGCCCAGCCATTTTTTGGTTGCAGCCGTCATTGTTGTTTGGCGGGCCCGGGCTGGATTCGAACCCGCCAGCTCAGGCGTATGTGGCTGGCGCCTTAGCCTGTTGAGCCACAGGCGCCAAGCCAGGAGAGAACTTTCTTTCTTTTGGAATGTTTAGAAAGAAGCAGGGAAAAGAATCTTTAGGCAGATGTTACTAGAGGGACTGTTACTCTGTTCACTTACATTCAGCTGTGAACTTAAATTTGCTTTCTTCCTCATCTGTATACCACAAATACATGGAGGCCCATAAGTTGAGGGTTTAGTCAAAGATACAGTAAGAGAAAAAAGGACAAGGAAGAAAAGACTCCACTGCAGAGGGAGCAGGAGCTGAGGTGGCAATAGCCACTGCCTCTCGCTCTGTCATCGTCCCTCAGCTCAAGAAAAGCGTATTAGCAGAATGGGACCGAGGCCTTTTATTGGTCTGATCGGTGTGCATAGTGGTAAGTTCAGGGAGAGCTTCCCTCTCTGTCCTGGCTCCCACTTTCCCGCTTCTAAGAGTTTATGACTCATCCTGGGAGAGAAGAGTGTCTAGGCAGGGTGGCAGGCAGAGCCAGGGTGAAAATTACAGCATTAGGATCTGAAAGGGGCTCAGGGTGATGTAGAAAATGTGAGGGTGCTAGGCCATCCAGATAAAATGTCCATCAGAGCAGGGGTCAGGAGGAAGAGCTCTCTCATGGAGGCTCTCTACTGGGCCCTTCGTGCCATCAACATCTCCTGGATGTTGTCCTCAGCTTCCTTAACACTTCGCTCCAGATAGAATTTTTTCTGCTCTAGTTTTTTAATTTTTTTTTGAGACAGAGCCTCAAGCTGTCACCCTGGATAGAGCGCTGTGGCATCACAGCTCACAGCAACCTCCAATTCCTGGGCTCAAGCGAGTCTCTTGCCTCAGCCTCCCAAGTAGCCGGGACCACAGGCGCCCGCCACAACGCCCGGTCATTTTTAGGTTGCAGCCACCATTGTTGTCTGGCAGGCCCGGGCTGGATTTGAACCTGCCAGCTCAGGTGTACGTGGCTGGCGCCTTAGCCTGTTGAGCCACAGGTGCCGAGCCTAGTTTTTAAATTTTTTCTTCTGCTATTGTCTGTTTCTCTAATAGCTGATTGTGAATTACCTCCTTGGATTGAAGAATAAACATCCTTCCTATACCATCATACATGTTAGTTTCATCTACCAAAGTCATAATCTCTGTATCTGTAAGATGTGCATGCTTTTTCATTCTGTTCAGCTGTTCAATATGTATGTCTGCAAGCTTCACCTTCTGTTGAGTGTCAAAAACCTTAGCTTGAAGCTCTGTGAAGGCCTTTTTCAACTCCAAATCCACGGGGGCCGCCATCTTGATGCACCCTGTGCGCCTGCGCAGTGGGAGATGGCTTGAAAGACAGTAGGGGAAGGGCGTGCCTCTGTTTCTTCCAGGGTGGCAGGTTTGAACCCGGCCCATGCCAGCTAAACAATGACAACTGCAACAAAAAATAGCCACGGTGACACAGTGAGGCTCTACCAAGGTGACACAGTGAGACACTGTCTCAAAAAAAAAAAAAAAAAGACAATAAAAGCAATGGTTGAGAAAATGGAAAGGCAGAATCAAAAGATGGATGAGAGATATGTAGAATATAGAAAGGATATGGTGGAGCGTAAGGAAATGAAGGAGACAATTAGGGAATGTAAAGATGCACTAGAAGGTATAAAAAACAGGCTTGGCACCTATAACTCAGTGGCTAGGGCACCAGACACATATACCAAAGCTGGCATGTTCAAACCCAGCCTGGGCCTGCCAAACAATAATGACGACTACAAGAAAAAAAAAAAAAAGCCAGGCATTGTGGTGGGCACCTATAGTCCCAACTTGTTGGGAGGTTGAGGCAAGAGAATAAGCCCAAGAGTTAGAGGTTGCTGTGAGCTGTGATTCCATGGCCCTCTACTAAGGGCAACATAGTGAGACTCTGTATCAAAAAAAAAAAGAAAAAAAGAAAGTAACAAAAGTAAATTAAACTATGGAGAAGAAAGAATCTCAGAACTAGAGGATAAAGTTCTCCAGTTAACCCAGGTAGAAAAAGAGAGAAAACAGAACAGTTGCTTAGAGAGCTACGAGACTTCATGAAGCATCCAAACATACGAACAATAAGGATCCCTGAAGGGAAAGAAGATTGTCCCCAAAGAATGGAAGCCCTACTGGAGACTATCATAAATGACAATTTCCCAAGCTTTACTGAAGATTCTGACATACTTCTTTTAGAAGGATATTGAACCCCGGGTCGTCTCAACTCAAACAGAGCTTCTCCAAGACACATTGTAATGAACCTATCCAAAGTCAAGATAAAAGAGAAAATTTCGCAAGCAGCCAGGAGAAAGCACCAACTGCTCTATAGTGACAGAGCCATTACGGTGACAGCAGACTTCAACTCCTGTGAATGGTCATCCACCTTCAACATTCTTTTTTTGGGGGGGGACAGAGTCTCCCTAGGTCACCCTCAGTAGAGCACCATGGCATCACAGCTCACAGCAACTTCCAACTCTTAGACTTAAGCAATTCTCTCACCTCAGCTCCCAGGTAGCTACGACTACAGGCGCCCGCCACAATATCCAGCTATTTTTTCTCTCTCTCTCTTTTTTTTTAAATTCCCAGCTATTTTTGTTGTTGTTGTAATTGTAGTTGTCATTGTTTAGAAGGCCCAGGCTGGGTTTGAACCCGCCAGCCCTGGTGTGTGTGGCTGGCACCCTAACCACTGAGCTATGGGCGCCGAGCCAACATTCTTAAACAAAACAATTTTCAGCCCAGAATTCTGTATCCTGCTAAATTAAGCTTCGAAACTGATGGAGAAATCAAATCTTTTGCAGATATGCAGACACTGATGAAATTTGCCACAACAAGACCAGCTTTACAGGAAATACTTGACCTATTCTCAACATTGAAAATCACAATGGGCTTGGTGCCTGTGGCTCAATGGGCTAAGGCACCAGCCACGTACACCTGAGCTGGCGGGTTCGAATCCAGCCCAGGCCTGCCAAACAACAATGCTGCAACCAAAAAAATGGCCGGGCATTGTGGCGGGCGCCTGTAGTCCCAGCTACTTGGGAGGCAGAGGCAGGAGACTTGCTTAAGCCCAGGAATTGGAGGTTGCTGTGAGCTGTGATGCTACAGCACTCTATCCAGGGTGACAACTTGAGACTCTGTCTCAAAAAAGAAAAGAAAAGAAAAGAAAAAAATAAAAGAAAATCATAATGGAGCACCAGCAAAGTAAACACTCAGAAGCTAAAGGTCAAAACTTAAGCTTCCACAATGGCAGAAGGATAAAACTATACAATGCACTTTCACAAAACAAGATGAATAGAATTCCACCACACTTATCAATTCTCTCAATAAATGTCAATGGATTGAATTCCCCCCTGAAGAGCACAGGCTGGTTGAATGGATAAAAAAAAAAAAAAAAAAAACAAGCAAAAAAAAAAATTTTTTTTTTTTTTTTGTAGAGATAGAGTCTCACTTTATTGCCCTCAGTAGAGTGCTGTGGCATCACAGCTCACAGCAACCTCCAACTCCTGCCTCAGCCTCCTGAGTAGCTGGGACTACAGGCACCCACTACAACGCCTGGCTATTTTTCTGTTTTGCAGTTTGGCCAAGGCTGGGTTTGAACTCGCCACCTTCAGTATATGGGGCTGGCACCCTACTCGGTGAGCCACAGGTGCTGCCCAACAAGCAAAAAAATTAAATTTTAAAAAGCATAAGCCATCCATATGTTGTCTCTAGGAAATGTACCTAACCTTGAAGGACAAATCAAGACTCAGGGTTAAGGGATAGTAAACAGTATTTCAAGCAAATAGAAAGCAGAAGAAAGGAGGTGTTGCAATCTTATTTTCAGATACAGTGGATTTAAAGCAACTAAAGTTAAGAATGCAAAAACAGGCATGGCGCCTATAGCTCAGTGGCTAGGGTGCCAGCCACATACACCAGAGCTGGAGGGTTCAAATCCAACCTGGCCCTGCCAAACAACAATGACAACTGCAACCTAAAAATACCCAGATGTTATGGCGGACACTGTAGTCCCAGCTACTTGGGAGGCTGAGGCAAGAGAATCACTTAAGCCCAAGAGTTTGAGGTTTCTGTGAGCTGTGATGCCATGGCACTCCTGGGTGCCCAGGAGTGCCATGGCATCATCTCAAAAAAAAAAAGAATGATAAAACAATTTTGAAAAAAATTTTTGAATGATTTGGCACATCTCTTTGAAGAAAACATAGGAAGGCATGCCCAAAAATGTATACAGTCTCCACAAAAATTATAGAATGGCAAGGAATCTTTGTGGACATGAGTGCAATCAAGGACAAAGTGCAGTGACATGAGGAATGATTTATACCAAACCAAAAGGAAGAGTTACAAGGTGAGTAGTGAAAAGCTTACCTGAAAAGGTCACTACTACCTTTGTCTTGGTGCAAGAGACCAGAAATATATGAAGGGGCAGCACCTGTAGCTCACTGGGTAGGGTGCTGGTCACATACACCGAGGTTGGTGGGTTCGAACCCAGCCTGAGCCAGCTAAAAAAAACAACGACAACTGCAACAAAAGAAATAGCCAGGCATTGTGGCGGGCGCCTGTAAGTCCCAGCTACTTGGGAGGCTGAGGCAAGAGAATTGCTTAAGCCCAAGAGTTCGAGGTTGCTGTGATCTGTGACACCATGGCACTCTACTCAGGGCTTGAGATTCTGTCTCAAAAAAAAAAAAGAAAAGAAAGAAAAAAAGAAGGGTGCCACCTGTGGCTCAGTCAATAGGGTGCCTGCCCCATATACTGAGGGTGGCAGGTTCGAACACAGCCCTGGCCAAACTGCAACAATAACAACAACAACAACAAAAATAGCTGGGCATCATGGCAGGTGCCTATAGTCCCAGCTACTCAGGAGACTGAGGCAAGAGAATCGCCTAAGACCAGGAGTTGGAGGTTGCTGTGAGCAGTGTGATGCCACAGCACTTTATTGAGGGTGACAAAGTGAGACTCTGTATCTACAAAAAAAAAAGAGAGAGAGAGAGAAAATATTATAAAAACATGCATAGAATGTGATTAAAGTGTTTTTAGTTACTTGTATAATGATATGTTAAATATATAGGTTTTTCTCAAAATTACAGTACTATTGGGATCTGTGGCTCAAGGAGTAGGGCATCAGCCCCATATACCAGAGGCAGTGGGTTCAAACTCTGCCCTGGCCAAAAACTGCAAAAAAAAAAATTACAGTACTATATAGTCTGGGGTGAGTAACTTACTCTCCATTGGTGCTTTTTGGTATTGAATTGGCATTGTTATGTGACTGCTATCACCCAAAGTTAATGGATTATTATCAGCATAGCAAAGTTTAAGAGGTAGTTAAGGCCAATCTTGGCATAAATTTCTAAGGAGACTAACCTCTTGTGTACAGCAAGTAGAAGTATAAACTGTCTTTTAGTTTTTAAGTAATCTTTACTATTTCATTTTATTTTATTAAAATATTTATAAATTTAGGGCAGCACCTGTGGCTCAGTGGGTAGGGCACTGGCCCCATATACCAAGAGTGGAGGGTTCAAACCCAGCCCCAGCCAAACTGCAACAAAAAAATAGCCGGGTGTTGTGGCAGGCGCTTGTAGTCCCAGCTACTCAGGAGGCTGAGACAAGAGAATCGCCTAAGCCCAGGAGTTGGAGGTTGCTATGAGCTGTGTGACGCCACCGCTCTGTACCAAGGACAATAAAACTACAAAAAATAAATAAATAAATAAAATGTTTATAAATTTAACTCTCTATGTTAGTGCATTATTTTCTAAATAATATTCTTCCCTACAGTTATATCCAATGGTAATTGATATCTAGACAGTCCCTGGTATATAGGCTCTGAAGACACAGTCTCTTCAATTGAATCCAGGTTCTACTACCTGCTTGTGGTAGGCAAAATAATGACCTCCCACTTCTTTTATATTTTTATTTATTATTTATTTTTATTTTTATTTATTTTTTTGAGACAGAGTCTCATTTTGTTGCCCTCGGTAGAGGGCCATGGCATCACAGCTCACAGCAACCTCCAGCTGTTGGGCTTCGGCGATTCTCTTGCCTCAGCCTCCCAACTACAGGCGCCCGTCACAATGCCTGGATAATTTTTTCTTGTAGTTTGGCCTGGGCCGGGTTTGAACCCATCACCCTTGGTATATGGGGTCAGTGCCCTACTCACTGAGCCACAGGCTCCGCCCTTTTTTTTTCTTTTTTTTAATTGTTGGGGATTCATTGAGGGTACAAGATACCAGGTTACACTGATTGCATTTGTTATGTAACGTTCCTCCTATAATGTGTCTTGCCCCAAGGCGTGTCACACACCAAGACCCCACCCCCTCCCTCCTTCCCTCTCTCTGGTCTTCTTTTCCCCCAAGCTTCCCTTCTTCTCTCTCTCTACTCTCCCTGTACCCCATCCCCACCGTGTACTAAGTCATTAATTGTCCTCATATCAAGATTGAGTACATAGGGGCAGCTCCTGTGGCTCAGTGAGTAGAGCTGAGGCCCCATATACCAAGTGTGGCGGGCTCAAACCCAGCCCCGGCCAAACTGCAACAAAAACGTAGCCAGACATTGTGGTGGGCACCTGTAATCCCAGCTACTCGGGAGGCTGAGGCAAGAGAATTGCCTAAGCCCAGGAGTTGGAGGTTGCTTTGAGCTGTGATGCCACAGCACTCTACAGAAGGTGATAAAGTGAAACTCTGTTTCTACAAAAAAAAAAAAAAAGATCGACTACATAGGATTCGTGCTCCTCCATTCTTGTTAAGCTTTATCAAGAATAATATATTCCACTTCCATCCAGGTTAATACAAAGGATATAGAGTCTCCATCTTTTTTAATGGCTGAACAGTATTCCCTGATAAACATATACCACAGTTTGTTAATCCATTCCTGGGTAGGTGGGCATTTAGGCTGTTTCCACACTTTGGCAATTGTAAATTGAACTGAGTAGGGTGGTGCCTGTTGGCTCAGTGGGTAGGGCACTGGCCCCATATACCAAGGGTGGGTTCAAACCCAACCCAGGCCAAACTGCAACAACAAAAAAAACAGCTGGGCGTTGTGGTGGACACCTGTAGTCCCAACTACTCTAGAGACTGAGGCAAGAGAATCACCTAAGCCCAGGAGTTGGAGGTTGCTGTGAGCTGTGTGACGCCACGGCACTATCTACTGAAGGCGATAAAGTGAGACTCTGTCTCTATTAAAAAAAAAAAAAAATTGAGCTGAGCAAACTGTCTTAATGGTTCTGGGAAGCACCCTGGAAATATTTGGTGAAATTAAGTATGTGTGTGTCCTGTGACTTTAAGATCCCATCTTCGGGGTATATATATTCTAAAATTAAGTACGTATGTGACATGTGACTTTAAGATCCCATCTTCTGGGTATATATATGTTCTAGAAAAATGGTCATGCAAGTTACCATTGGAACATATGCATTGTTCATCCAGTTTTGCCCATGATAGGAAGGAGATGGAAGCAACTCAGGTGTTTTAACCAGACGAACAGGTATGGAAAATAGGTGGATACAGATTATGGAAGAAATGTTGTAACTAAAAGCAACAAAGTAGGTGTACCTACAGAACAGATATATTTTAAACACATTTTTTAAATGAAAAAAGAAAAAATATCCAGGCATAGTGTTGCATACTCATAGTCCCAGCTACTCAGGAGGCTGAGACAAAAGGAATGCTCAAGCCAAGAGTTTGAGGCTGCTGTGAAATGCCATAGCATTCTACCCAGGGTGACAGAGTGATACTCTGCCTCAAAAAAAAAAGGACTCAGCACCTGTGGCTCAATGGGCTAAGGCGCCAGCTATGTACACCTGAGCTGGTGGGTTCGAATTCAGCCCGGGCCCGTCAAACAACAATGACGGCTGCAACCAAAAAATGGCCGGGCGTTGTGGCGGGTGCCTGTAGTCCCAGCTACTTGGGAGGCAGAGCCAAGAGACTCGCTTGAGCCCAGGAGTTGGAGATTGCTGTGAGCTGTGATGCCACAGCACTCTACCCAGGGTGATAGCTTGAGGCTCTGTCTCAAAAATTAAATTAAATTAAAAAGAAAAGAAAAGAAAGGAAAAAGGAAGGAAAGGAAAGGAAAGGGGAAATGAAAGGAAAGGGGAAGGGGAAAAGGGGAGGAAAAAGGAAAGGAATATTTATTTATTTATTTATTTATTTATTTATTTTTGTAGAGACAGTCTCACTTTATCACCCTGGGTAGAGTGCCGTGGCGTCACACTGCTCACAGCAACCTCCAGCTCTTGGGCTTAAGCGATTCTCTTGCCTCAGCCTCCCGAGTAGCTGGGACTACAGGCGCCTGCCACAGCGCCCGGCTATTTTTTTTTTGTTTTGCAGTTCGGCCAAGGCCGGGCTTGAACCCGCCACCTTCGGTATATGGGGCCGGCGCCCTGCTCGCTGAGCCACAGGAGCCGCCCGAGAATCAATTTTTGTTAGTGGTGAAAGGCAGGGGTCCAGTTTCAGTCCTCTACAAGTCGCCAGCCAGTTCACCCAGCACCATTTTTTTTTTTTTTATAGCAATG
>CAUYON010000316.1:0-11673 GCA_963573935.1 Arctocebus calabarensis
GGCAGGCGCCTGTAGTCGCAGCTACTTGGGAGGCTGAGGCAAGAGAATCACCTAAGCCCAGGAGTTGGAGGTTGCTGTGAGCTGTGTGACACCACGGCACTCTACCGAGGGCAATAAAGTGAGACTCTGTCTCTACAAAAAAACCAACAATCAAACAACAACAACAACAAAACCACTAGCTTGGTGCCTGTGGCTCAACAGGCTAAGGCGCTAGCCACGTACACCTGAGCTGGCAGATTCAAATCCAGCCTGGGCTGCCAAACAACAATGACGGCTGCAACCAAAAAATGGCTGGGCACTGTGGCGGGCGCCTGTAGTCCCAGCTACCTGGGAGGCGGAGGCAAGAGACTCGCTCGAGCCCAGGAATTGGAGGTTGCTGTGAGCTGTGATGCCACGGAACTATCTCCTGGGTGACAGCTTGAGGTTCTGTCTCAAAAAAAAAAAAAAAAAACCCAAGTTGAAGTCAGTAGAGGAGAAATTCAGAAAATACAAAGTCCCAGCAGTAAACTAGGTCAATCACGTGGCCTCCTCTCTCAAAGATAGGCGGCCTCTTCCTTGTGACCACCTCTTCTCATCTCATTCTTTTAACATCCTCTAGCTGAGGTTAAAAGAAAAAAAAGATTTTCCTTTGTTACGCATTTAGTCCTGAAATAACTTAGACACTTACTTTCAACTTCCTCTCTCTTACATACCAGCCGTCCTGGTGAATAGTCAGTCCAGTCTTCCTGGATTGGCCCTTAGAGACATTGGACAATCACCTTTAGTTCACTTTCTCTGGACTCTTCCCCCACATCACTCCTATAACTCCTCTCACCACGGCCAAAGGGCAGGAGAGGGTAGAGTGCAATTGACATTGCTTATCATATCTCACTTGACATCTTAGGGAAGAGCCCTCCCTTTGGCGTTTGTAACTCTGCTGTAGACATTCCTCAGATTCTCTTCCTACATTCTGTTTGTTCTCTTTTAAATGTAAGAGTTATTCTTAAATTATTTTGGGCATTTTTTCCACACTACTGTCTCCCTGAGCTATGCTATTCTTCCTAGCTACATGCAGAATATCAAGCTCAATTTGTTCAAAAACGCAAAATCATTATTTCTTGCACTACTTCAAATTTCTTGTCCAGTATTTCCAATTTAAATGACTCGGAGTACATAGTAATCCAAGATTTTTCATTTTCTGTTATCTCCAAACTATTAAAGGCTTTCACTATTACTTTTTAAACAGTTCTTGCCCTGATCCCATTCTGTACACTACTGCTACTACCTGAAATCACATCTTCATCATTTCGATTCTTAACTACCGTCGTGGCTTGACTTACTTGCAGCCTTTACTTTCTCTTTTATACTACTACCAGTGTCAGCTTTTAAAAATGGAAATATGATCACATTTTTCTTTCTTTTTTTTTGAAACTTTCAATAGTTCCTGTTAGCATCAGTGTAAAACTCAAACCTTGTAGTGTGATGTTCCAGCTCCTCACTAGTTGATCCCTGCCAGTCTTTCTGATTTTACCTCTTAACTTCTCTCGCTGTACTTTACACTTTGTCAGGTGAAGTTCTTAGACACTTTCAGGATTCTGTCCCTTGGAGAATGAACAGAACACAGACTTGTCCTTCTCACTGTCTAATATGTGATATTGAAGTGAGGAACTTGTTTGTTCTGTGAGCATATTTCCATATTTCAAAGCATCCTCCAAAATGTAATGTATTGATGATTCTCAGAAACTCTGTGTAAATAACTAAATGGTTCTGGAAAGATAATATAATAAACCAATACCATGATATTCTAATTCTGTAGGAATATGTGACAGGTGGATAATATATGTAACAATAATATCTCAGTTACATAAATTTGCAAAATGTTTCTTTTTGTCATCAGTATCAGCATCATTTTGAAAAAAAAAGAGATGAAATTAAATACTTTATAGAGTAATGAGTTGTGCCAATGGACAAGTCTTGGTTGAATGTGTGTTTGGGCCATGGAAGAACTTCTTAAAATAGGGAAGGGGATCATCTGAAAATGAAGTGGAAGTCTACATCTGATTTGTACTTTTGAACACAATAGTATACCATTTATAACTGAGGGTATCTTAAATTGGCTTTTAGCAGCCAAAAATAAATACAAAGTACATTCATTATTTCTATAAGGGAAGTATGATCCACCATGATTAAAATGTTAAAAAAAATTCTTGAATTTTACACAAATGAAAATAATAGAATAAATAGTTTATTAGTAATAATAATAACACTTAATTATGGATATTTTATTATATTCTAAGTATTTCTATTCATTAGACTTCACAAATTTCATAGATTAGGAAACTGATCTTCAGTTAAATAAAATTATATCCCAAAGATTTTCATGACCAACAGTGGCAACTTCAGATTTTCCCAGACTTCCCAAAGCACCACTTACAAGAAAAGTTAATTATTATTCATCTGATAAACTCTAGAAGCCTCTGTGTGTAAGTATAGATAAATGTATGAAGCAAAAGCAATGAAAAGAGTTGTCAGTAAGGAATTAAACTTTATATGTTGAATCCGTGCATGTTCAATTCTGATACAGCCACTTTGAGACAAGGGCTATATCATCCATAAATGGAATCTTATTTCCATTTGCTGTATTTTTGCTTCTTTGGCATGTAAAAAGTTTTGACTATGATGCAAATTATGTATGCAAAAGATAAAACACCTCACTAACTAGACAAATAGAAGCTTTGTTCTAAAATTATCCTTTCCCTATAGCATAAGTAACCCATGGAGAAGCACAATATCTGAGGAGAGATGGATCTCTGCTTACCATGTCTGTAGGAAGGAAATGTTGGTTTTCAGCTTTAAAACACTGGGTTCAGTTCTCCCTTTCATATCTGCCTTGTACAAGCTCTGAATTCACCTGAACAATTCTCTTTCTTTTTAATCCTAGTCATTTTTTGTGTGACTTTTAAAAATAAATTCTGTAATGGAGGTGAAATAGAACAATTTTCTTTCACTTTCTACGCTGAATTGAGAACAAACAATTATTCTTGGAAATGCCACCATTGAATTGAACTCATTGTACTATGTAAATTGTACTTTTTAAGCTTTTAGATGATGTGACATTTTTATTTAGTAGCAATCCAGAAGTGACCACAAAATAAATGAGCTCCCTGGTCTTGCAGCATTTTATCATTCCATTATGGAAGTTTCAGAATTATTACTAACCCAAACATCAAAAGGTAAATTCATAGAATTTCACCTCTAGGTTTTCAAATCTTTTTGTTCATACACTTTCTTCAAAACTTTTTTTTAACTGTTTACAAGAAAGCAAATACATAAAGCTATTAAAATCTGTGCTCCCCAGACTGAAGTGGGAGTAGTAGATATGGTGAGAAAATGCATCTCTCCCCTATAGAGTCCTCTAGCCTTCATAATTGTCTCAGAAGACCCTCTAGGTGTCAGGAGCCTATATTACCAAAACATCAGAACTCAGAAATTAAAATAGGAGAAAACTATAGGTCATTGTAGAGAGTTTCTAAGGTTTATAATATTATTTATAGCTTCCTTAATGTATGCCTGCTCAGATATTTCCAGAGCTATAAACATATCTAGAGATTTCTGTTCTATTCTAAGAAGTCTAGTTTCAAAAAGAGCATTAACAACAAAAGCAGTTCTGGGGAACAATAGCTACAATGGAGAGTGGTTTATAAAACTAAATTTTAGCTACAATATGACTTCAATTAATATGATATTGCAAAGGGATGACTTTTTAAGAAATATCATATCAAGAAAAACTGTGGGAGAAGAATAGGGAATTGTAAATTAAAATCATGATGAGTTCTCACTTCATTTTTGTTAGAAAGGCTATTATGAAAAAGACAAAAAAATAACAAGTCCTGGCAAGAATGTGGAAAAAAGAGGATGCTTTCACTTTGTTGGTGGGAATCTCAGTTAGTATTTATATCTTCTAAATTAGTTATGAAAAACAGTGTGAAGAGTCTTCAAAATACTAAAAATAGAACTATCATATGATTCTATAGTCCCACTCCTACACATATATTGGCAGGAGATGAAATTGCTGTCTTAGAGAGATAGCCTCCTTTCCATGTTCACTGCCACCTTATTCACAATAGCCAAGAGATGGAATCAATCTAAATGTCTATCAGCAGAATAGGATAAAGAAAATGTGGTATATACACCCCTTGGAATACTATCTAGCTTCCAAAAGAAGAAAATCCTGTTATTTGGTACAACACATGTAAACCTGTAGGACATTTTGTTAAGTGAAATAAGCCAGGCTCAGAAAGACAGATCACATCATGATCTCACTTATATATGTGAAATCTAAAAAATTTAAATTCATGTAAGTGAAGTGTAGAATGGTAGTTAACAGAGACTGGAAGGCTGTGGGTGGGGAGATACTGATCAAAGGATGCTAAATTTCACAGTTTTATAGTAGGAATGAATTCAAGAAATCCCTCATACAACATAGTAACTATAGTTAATGACAATGTATTGTGTTCTTGACAGTTGCTAACAGTATATTTTAAGTGTTCTCACCACAAAATAATGATAAATCTGTGAGATAACATGTATGTTAATTAGCTTAATTTAACCATTCCACAATGTGTATACAAAACATCATGTTATTTGCAACAACTGTATATAATTTAAAAGAAAAGGAAACAAATACCTGGAAAAAGTACAAATTTATTTGAAACAATAAATTTACATATCTTAAAAACTAAAAATAAACCCACAAGCACAAGAAATTTAAAGAAAAATGTGTTATGTTCCAATTATACCTCAATCAAACCTTTAAAAAGGATAATAACAGAAAGTTACTTCATACCAGTAGAGTATATCTTTAGTGATGAAAATTGAATACATCGTATTAGTCCATTTCCTAGAGGACATTACATTGCCTCTGAGTTCCTATTTCTACAACAATGCCACAGACTCATATGAGAAGTTCTGTGGAATGTATTTCCAGAAGTGTGAGCATCGGTCAGAGTTGTGTCTCTTTCAGAATACAATCTACAACAAAAGCAAAATTGGGATGATTCAAGCTTTTATTTACAAAGGGACTGATCACCAGGGTGTGATTAGGATAAAAAACTCAGAAGTGATGGTCCAAGATTCCTAGGATAAACAGCAATGAAATTGTTACACTCCTCAATCCAAAGTCATAGAACAAGGGAGAAGTTTCTAGAACATTTAGAGAGCATGGCATTTACAAGACCATTCTTGGAAGGAGCTATGACCTTTGGTGGCTATGATGCACAGCCACCCTCTGACTATTCCTGTAGAGTAGGAAGCAAGAGATTAGATTTCTCTTCTCTCCCTCCAGGATCCTGCCTAAACTTCCTATGGCTCAACCTAGCTACAACCCAGAATGCATGAGAATCTTGTTGATGGAATCCATACAGGCCAAACTCCCTGGGGCAGAGGATAAGGTAAAGAAAGGCAAGGTTTGCAATGAACCTAGAGGGGCGCATGGAGGATGTGTGGAGTAAGAAGTGCATGGTGAAATTCATATTGTTTTTTAGAATGCTTGGAGAGGTTGATGGTACATGAGAGTTTCCACTTTCCCATGTCTTAATGAGAAAATTTACATAGAGCAAGTTGCTAATTTCAAGTGTTCTTTTTCTCCATAAGCTCCAGTTATGACAATAAATGGTGGGAAGGAAAAAAAAACGTTAGTTTGAGCATTTAGTGAATTCATCTTGGATCCTATTACTTTGGGTCATTACTTTTAGATATGATTAAACATGGATCAACATCAAATTAACTGGTGGAAAACTTGACCCATCTATATTCTCTGAATCCTTTGTCATTTTTGATGATACTTGAAAGATTTCTTAAAGATTTTTAAAGTACTTCTTTAGTCACAGTTGCAAAAGTTGGCAATTCCCTGGAAGACATGAAGAAAGGGTGACATGAAGAAATGGGAAGAACCTAGGAGGTGACATTAGCAAATTTCTTCATCATCCATTAGCCTTGGTCCTAATTCATATTATAGATTTTGAGACTGGACAATCTCTAGATCCTTTCCTAATTCAGATCCTATATTTTTGGTTAAAAGAAAGTTCATCTATTATGGTGATTATACTTACCTATCTTTCCTTCCAGACATTGTATTTAAAATCCCTAAAAAAAAAAAAGTCCCTAAGTAGACATGCATGTTTAAACCTACTAAAGACAGAAAAGTCATGTGGCCTTACTTGGTGAAATCAGCCACAGGGATGTATTTCTTGTAACTATCCACTTGTGGGGGCCTCCCGTCACAGCAACTGTGATGTTGCCGCCATTCGCAATCTGTTTACTGAGACTGAGAATTGATCTAACTTCTCAACCTTGGATAACCATCTGCTCTCCCTTATTTGTTAAATCTTCCTTGTCTGATCAAGGTTCTGTTTTGACAGAACCAACATCTTATGCTATTTACACTGCTAGCACCAAGGAAATTTTTTTCGGTATAGCCATCCCCGTGCATGTTCATTAACCCTGATAGTATTTATTTGCATACAGAGCACAGGTTTGAATGCATGAATATAAGCACATCTGTGATATACGTCCCCTTTTGATTGCCCTGTGCATAAAACCCAGCCTCCTTTATCCCTTATCACAGGCTCCTTATGCACAATCTGAAAATCCAGTTTTCTTAATAGACCACCTTGAATACAATGTTCACTCAAAGAGCACTTGCTGCTCCTTACCTGATAATGAAACAAGAAAACAGAAAGGGAGCCTCAACCCACACCTTAGCAATTGCTTTTAATTTGCCAACACAGGCAACCTGTGCAAGAGCAATTAATAAGCAATGAGATTGAATCAGACGTCCTCTCCTTGATGGAAATGTTAATGAGGTAGGTAATGAACCAAAGGCAGAGAGAATCAGGCAGAAGAAACTAGACACATGACTAGGTTTGGAAAACATATAATCTACTAGTATGGCAATGGTCTGGGCTAACCAGTGAGGGCTTGGTATGTTTTTAAGCAAAATGTATTTCTAATCAAGTCATTGTTGATCTTTAAAAAACAAATCCTAAAGAAATAGGCTAGGATTTTAGAAAACTGGTCTTTATAGTTTCTCTTCCCTGTCAAAAGTAATTTTTCTAGAATATTTGAATGTGCTATTTTCTAAGTACCTCAGAGCCTAATACAGAAAGTAGAAACTTGAAATTTTCAAGGGTATATTTCTTCCTACATTTCAACCTACCTGCCACTCATCTGGACTCATAGCACAGGTAGCAGCCACGTCAGATTGGCAGACATGCTCTTGATGTTACATGGTAATAGTTACATTGTGAGGGTGACTAAAAGGCAGAGGGGAGAAATACAGTCTGAGCCTGTCTGGGAGATATTGATATCAATAGCCTTTATTTTCATGCTGTTCTTCTCAAACTGTTCTTTTACATATTTTAGCTGAAAGATTCTAACAATTTCCTCTATAGAGATCATGGCATTTCTGTCGTGCATATAGGGATATCTCAGGGCATTTACAAATCAAATCATTGATGTTGGTAACAAAGACCAAAATTCAAATGTAATTTCAGCTTAACTTAGCATATTGGCAATGTGGTATGGTAGAAATGTTGTGGGTTTTTGAATAAAACTGGCCTAGATTTAAAGCTAGTTCTGGTACTTATAAATTATAGTTTCCAGCAAATATCCAACAATCTTTCTGAAACTCAATGTCCTCATTGACAAATTGGGGTTTATTTTAATACATATTTCCAAAGACTAAGTTTTCAAAGATAAAATTTTATAGATAACATGCCTGGGAATTTTTTTTTGAAAATCCGTAAACTAGAGAGTAGAAACAGCAGAAATAAAAAGAATTCAGAAAGAATATTTCAATGCCTGATTAGAAAGGCAATGTGACTAATGTCTTTCTAATTAAAAAATGATAATAATTTAAAAAAAAACCTCACAGAAGCTAGATAAAACAATGATGGAAGACATCAACCACTGACACATTTACTAGAAATACTCTTCTGCCAAAAATTAAATCTCTATTATTTTTGCCTTGCTTTACTCACAAGTTTTACTCTCTGAAATTTGTGAGAGAAATACAGGAACATGCTTTTTCTGTCTCCTTTCTCATAAACAAGAAAGAACTGGTCAGTAAAATGAAAATGAGGGCAATATTAGAGGAAAGTGGCCATGCTATTCTTTAATCCTTAATAACCAAGAAAAAGAAAACTAGTTCATACTATTAAAAAGTTTTCTGTAAAAGAATACTTTCAGGGACAATGTTCGAATATAGACACCTGATCCTATTCCCAGAGAGCCAGTGCAGATGCATAACTGAAGAATCAAAGCTTGAAATGTCTTCCAGGTCAGTCTTGAGGTAGGTAGGATTTGGAACAGATGTCCCAAACAACAGAGTAACAGGTAGTAACAGATTCACAGAAAGGCATAAACCTGCAAGAGAAAGACAGATCTACAGCAGGGATTTTCCCCGCAGGTGCCGTGGGACACTGCTGTGTCGTGAAAGGATCTTAGGTGTACCGTGAACATTTTTAGAGATCATTAATTAAGCTATTTTTGAAAGAAGTTCAAAGGACAGTAGGTGTATTCTTTTCTTTTTACTCCTTTTTAAATCAACATAATTTAAGTGTTCCGTGAAAGTTTAACTATAGGTTCATGTGTGCTGTGACATAAGAAAAGTTGAAAATTACTGATCTAGAGGAATGAGAGAGTCTCAGATTGGATTCTGGTGAGGGAAAAAAAGTGGGTTAACAATAAAGAAATAGATATCTTAAGCATTCACATTTAAGAAAAAAACATTGTGTATAGGGTGGGCGACGCTGTGGCTCAAAGGAGTAGGGCACTGGCCCCACATGTCGGAGGTGGTGGGTTCAAACCCAGCCCAGGCCAAAAAGAAAGAAATTGTGCATAAGGTGAAAAAAAAGGTATATTAACCAAGGACATGGTTCCAAAACTTCAAAGATGGCTAAAGTCTGCATGAAGCAAATTTCCAGTGGTTGTAATAGATGGAGTAATGTTAAAGATCACAATAAATAAAAATCACCTTCAGCTCCTATTTCTTTTTTTTTCTGTTCCCTATAATTGACAATAGTTGTTTAAATTAGGATAAAACAGTTTATTAGTTAAATATTGCAGCATAACAAACAACCCCAAAATCTTAGTGGAAAACAGTAATAAGTACAGATTTCTCTCTTTCATGGTAGCAGTTCATCCTCCTCCAGGCACCAGCAACCCAGCCAGGGATGTTCTCAGGAGAATGGGAGATGCACACAAATGGGAGAATGCCCAGTCACACAAGCCAATGTCAATGCTTGGTTTGTGTCATGTCTGCTTACTGCTTACATTCATTAGCCGAAACAAGCCACATGGCTGAGTCCAAAATCAAAAGATCTTTTTTGAGATGAGCAACATTTTTGTCATTGTAACACTTTGTCATTCCCTTAAACAACAAAGGGAATAGACATAGCACCAATAGTTTAAAACAACCAAAAATATGATGGCATCACCATATCCTCTTTTGTTAGGTAGCATTTGGAACAGATGTCCTATATACAATATAGTAACAAGTACTAAAAGATTCATAGACTCTTTTTATACCATATAATTAATGGAATAACTTTTTATTATGCCATATAATTTAACGCTAAAGATATTAAACATTTTTTTTCTAGCTGAGAAAGCTGACTAAAAATAGGAAACCTGTGTTCTGACCCTACACTCAGTATTCTCTCCAGTGGAAATATACTGCCTTAAAATGTTTGATGCATAACTATTGTTGAATAAATGTATTCAAGGATTTTTTTAAAATACTTTGATCTGTATTCATTTCTCCAATATTTACTGAGTTCCTGCTATGTACAGTTCAGGGCTAAATCTGGGGATTTACTAGAAACAAAATTGGTTCTTGATTTTACAGAGCACATACAGACTAGTGGCATTGATTTAAAATCAAAAGTTACATAAAGATTTCCAAATATCTTATGGATATTTCAAAAAATTTCCCATAAAAAATGGGAAAGAACTAAGAAGATAAAATACATGAAAAGTTTAAAAGGTGACTCTTTCTATGTCAGAAGTAATGAGGGGTTCTATAGTAAGCATTAGATTCTAAGGGGAATGCATTACATTAAAATCAGAAGATGTGAATTGTAGATTTGAAGCTACCTCTTATTAGCTGTGCTGATGTTAAAAAAAAATTATTTAACTCCTCTTAGCTTCTGATTTAACATTAGTAAAATCAGAAAAATAATATCTTTTTTTTCTGACTCAGGTAAATGATATATATCAAGCCCATGAAAACTGTAAAATACTTTAAAATTGAGACACCATTAAAGAGTGAAAAGTGACTAAACAAGTATCAAAACAGATAAAATAACAGTGGCACTCTGCCACTCTGTTTCCAAGCTCCAGAGCAGAAAGTTAGGAAAATAATTATTTCAAAAGACCTTCTAAATATTATGACTCCACTTCTGTAAACAATCACAAAAATTTTTTTTTTTTATTTTCTCTGGACCACTAGAGCTTGAATTTGTTGCCATATTGTAGAAGGCTGAATGAATATCAAACACCAACATATGTTCTGTTTAAGCATCCCATATGGGTAAAAACAGCTGACTTCACTGCTATTTTTGATAATCTGTTTCTCTGGTGAAACTAGATACTGTCCGCTCCTTTGAAAACTCACTGCAGTTACTTTAAAAAGTGATCCATTAAGACTTGCAGATGAGTTTTAATTAGGAATTAGTCTTGCATTTAGGGACACAAGCTCACCTTCACAGATTCTTGAGTCCTGCAGTCAAAAACTGTCTCTAAGATCATTCTGCAGTGAAACACGGATGCTTTCTCTTCTTGCTCAGCATTACTCTGCTACTGCTTTAGATAACAGCACTATTTATGAACATAATTTTACATTATACCCTCTTAGATTTAGCTTCTCACTCTTTCAGCTTTCTAGTCCTTAGTAACATATACATCGGGCACCCTCCCTGTATCATAATTTTGTTGTTGACATCTTTAAATGATACACCACCTCTAAAATGTTGGCTTCTCTGATTACCACTTCCCATTCTTCCAGCTTGCCTAGTTTGGTGTCTCCAGTCCAGCAATTATGCAATCTCTGGAGACTTTTTTATTTTTTATTTTTAAATTTTTAAGTAAACTCTTACAATTTTATAATAATTGAAATTTATAGAAAAATTATGAAGAGTGTATAGAATTCTCATGTCCTCCATACCTAGTTTCTCCTATGGTTAACTAATTTCTTGTGTTAGTATGGTATTTTTGTTGCAATTAGTACATTATTATTAATTTTGGTACATTATTTTTTTCTATATCTTTTCCTTTCTTTTCTCTCTTCTTGCTCTTTACCCTTCTCTTCCTTTTGGCCTTATACCTAAAGGCCACTTCAATACCTAAGCTCTGAGAGAAGGTAATTTAAAGCAAAGGAGGCAGTGAGGGGAAAAAAGTAGGGAAGTAAGTGAACAAGAAAAAAACACATGAGAAGGAACCAGCGGAAATATTCTGGCAGCATAAAACCCAGATCATGAGGTAGCCGCCACAGAGGATTCCACCTATAAGATTTAATGGAAATGACAGAAAGGGAACTTAAAATATGGATGGCAAAGGCAATAAAGGGAATTCATGAGAAAGCAGTGAAAAAAAGATGAAAGATATGGACAACATAGAAAGGATATGGCAGAGCTT
>CAUYON010000317.1:0-13682 GCA_963573935.1 Arctocebus calabarensis
GGCGCCCTACGTGAAGAGCCACAGGGGCCGCCCTCACAAACTATTTTATAGTAGAAAACTATTTGGCATTAAGTATTCGTATGCTGACATTCTAAAAGTCATCTTTAGTCCCTAACTGAACTTTGTGCTCCAAGACTTTTAAAATTTTAATTATATTTACATAAAAAATAAAGTGTTAATCACTAAGTTCTTCCTCCTCACTGAAGTAGTTGCTTTTCTTTATCCTCCGGCGCCTTGAATCATCTGACATTGAGGGGCCCCCTGAACTGGGCTTCCATTTTCTTTGTCCTTCTTCAGTTTGGGCTTGCTGGAATGCGATGGCCTGACTGAGGCTGTCCAGAGCAGGACCTGCCCCTTCATCTTCACTTTCTCCTACTTCTGCAATTTCTTCCTCTGGTTCAGGAATTTTCTTTTTTTTTTTCTTTTTTTCTTTCTTCTTTGAAGGTTCACGTTCTCCGAGCATATTTTTAGGACAGGCATAACTTAAATGTCCACTTTCCCCACATTCATAACACTTAGATTTATCAAAGCAGTTTCGCCCTCGGATGAACTCAGCGGCTCTTCCGTTGTCAGTAGCAATGCTTGCTTTTATCATTCTGCCAAACAACTGTTTGTTGTTTATTGCCCTGGTACAGTTTTGTGCAGAGTCTTTATCCAAAAATAAAATAAATGCAACTCCTTTATTCTTGCTCGTATCTTTATCTTTCATGATAGTAACCTTTACAACTTTGCCATACTTGGACAATATCTTCGAGTGGGGTGGGTCCTCAGCTCAGCGTAGGTTCAACCGCGACTCTTCTCCGTCCCTCGCAGCGGCCTTGTGTCGCGGGTCCCGGGAGGCGTCAGGTGGAGATGAGCTCGCAGCCCTTGGGTCGGGTCCCGGGAAGCGTCAGGGGGAGATGAGCTCGCAGCCCTTGGATGGGGGTCCCGGGAGGCGTCAGGTGGAGATGAGCTCGCAGCCCTTGGGTCGGGGGTCCCGGGAGGCGTCAGGGGGAGATGCGCTCGCAGCGGCCTTGGATGGGGGTCCCGGGAGGCGTCAGGGGGAGATGAGCTCGCAGCGGCCTTGGGTCGGGGGTCCCGGGAGGCGTCAGGTGGAGGTGAGCTCGCAGCGGCCTTGGGTCGGGTCCCGGGAGGCGTCAGGTGGAGGTGAGCTCGCAGCCCTTGGGTCGGGTCCCGGGTGGACTCAGGTGGAGATGAGCTCGCAGCGGCCTTGGGTCGGGGGTCCCGGGAAGCGTCAGGGGGAGATGAGCTCGCAGCCGCAGCAGCGCAGTTTCCCGGCTTTCGGAAACCCGGAGACGAAGTTTTATTTTACAGTTTTAGTAATAAAAAAATCTTAGGCAGAAAGAGAGCAATCTCTTTTAAAAATTACGGTGCTGTTTATGAAAGGGAAGTGCATGACCTTACGTGTTCAGTTTGGTCAGTGTTGACAAATGTGTGCCTAAGTGTAATCCGTATTTCTTCCTGTTGTAGACAATGTCTGTCACCCAGAAGGTTTCCTCATCCTCCTTCTCAGTCATTTCCACTCTCTTTGCCAGAGATAATCACTACTCTGAGTTCTATTACCATAGATTCTTTTTTGCCTGCTTCTAGAACTTCATGTAAATGGAATCATATAATATACGAGGCATTACAAAAGCTTTAAGACAGACTGTGTTATGGTCTATTATTTCACTTCCACAAAACACATTGAGCCATGCCCTTTCCGATTCACCCACGCAGGTCTCAGCTTGTTTGGCTCATCGGTGTTGCTGGGAGTGTTTCTTTTGTTTCTGTCCCCATGGATTTTAGATTTCTTCATTTTTGTGTATCTCAGAACTTTCATAATGATCCACATATGTGTTCTTTTGTGTCTGGCAAGTTTTGCTCAGCCTAATGTTTTTGAGACTCATCTGATTATTATGTATGTTAGTTTATCTTTGGATTGCTGAAAATAATCCACTTTAGGCATATAACAAATGCACTTTTCATTAAAGAATCGGATCCAAATAGGGATTAAGTGATAAATACTTTTCACTTTTATCAGGTATTGAACAATAAAGATTATCTGGTTTCTCACTTTTAAAGAGAGGAAGAGGAGAAAACGCAAAAGAGGGTGGGGAGGGAAACAAAGCTACTTTCTGCCATTTTCAATACATGTTCCATGTCAGATTTAAGCATCTTTTAATTGAGAAAGTCAGAAATTCACCAGAGCCATTTCTTAGTTGATTTATTCTCATAGCAATGTGCTACATGGCCAGTTTTAGATTCTTTCCATTTTGAATGAGCTTGCATACAAAATTGATTTTAAAATTATACAATCACAAATATTGATGTTTTGAATCATAAATTGTATGGTTACAGAATGAGATGGGATAGATAGTTCTACATCTTGATTAATCCCTCCTTTAAAAATGTCACAACATATTAAAGCTATAATCAAATAACCAATTCTTTCAATATAGCAAAATGTGCCAAGAGTTTCAGGATTTTGACTTAGCATTTCTCATTGACCAACAAAATGAGAGCCCTGTGTGCACTGCATCAAAAAACAAACCGCTGGGCGGTGGATGAGTTTGTCAGTGTCCTTGGTCATCGGGTCATTGTTGGCACCGTGGCTTCGGCAGTCAAGGTCAACTTAGTTCAGATTGTTCATAACCACTGGATCCATATCCTGCAGGATTTGTCCTGGATGTTATCTAGACAGAAAGAATTATAAAAAACTGACTGCCTTCTGGAACAAGCATATGTAATTTAACAGGGAATTGAGATCCAAGAAAAAAGTAATTGTTATGTCTGAATTATAGAATGTTCACATTTTAAACATGAGAGAAATGAAAATATTTCCATTATTCAATTTTTTTATTCTTTATTTTTATTTATTTATTTTTTTGAGACAGAGCCTTAAGCTGTCACCCTGGGTAGAGTGCCATGACATCACAGCTCACAGCAACCTCCAACTCCTGGGTTCAAGCGAGTCTTCTGCCTCTGCCCCCAAGTAGCTGGGACTACAGGCGCCCGCCACAATGTCCGGCTATTTTTGTTGTTGTCGTTGTTGCATCCATCATTGTTGTTCGGCGGGCCCAGGCTGGATTCGAACCCTCCAGCTCAGGTTTATGTGGCTGGCACCTTAGCCGTTAGAGCCACAGGCACCGAGCCTATTCAATTTTTTTAAAAGCCCTAATTTTTAAAATGCCATGTTTATCTCTCAAGAAAAATTATAGAATAGTATGAAAGAATACTAAAGTAGAATAGTATGAAGAAAATTTTTCACATTTAGAATTTTATTTCAAGAATTTGAGCCTTTTGATTAACTATTTGTAACAGATAAAGAATATGTTAAAGATACCAGCAATGGAGTGGTATGTCTCTAGTTGTATATATTACATACTTTATTGTGCTTCAGTAATTATATCACTTCCCTATTTTCTACATGTACTTATTTATTTATTTATTTATATAATGGACAATATTTACTGAATTCAGTTTGGTAATTCTGCATCCTGAATGTAATATAGTTGTTTAAGAGCCTACATGTTAATGATCTACTTTTTATCCTCCAGAAATCTGGAAAATGCCTCTCAGAAGCCAGTCATAGTCCATGTGCGCTAGTTGAAGCAAGTTTTGAATTATTCATTTGGGATCTTCTTACTGCTATATTAAAGTGAAATGAGAATGGTGGTACTATACAATTAATAAGGAATTCTGCACCCAAAAAATAGCATACAAGAGTTCTAATCTAAACTGTATTTACCTTTTAATTTGGTATTGCAAAGACCATGGTCTTGATTGTAACAGAGAATTCCATAAATGATACTTGGCAATGCCACAGACTCATTATCGTAATAAGGAACTGTGATATTTGGGGATACCTGCCAAGTGCATTTTTCTTTGTAGGTCATTCTGAACATTTCCCGTGGTACCCTAGGGAATTAAAGTTTAAAATGGTTGGCATAGAGGGGACTGTAGAACCCTAGCCCAGCTTACCCCTAAATGTTAACTGAACATTGTCCTTGCTACACCATACATTATGACTGTATATTATTTGTAATTTATATTTCCTTTTTCCTTCAGTTATTTATTCATTTTCTAATTTCCAGCTCACTTTAGAGATTTTATTTTTGTTTCCCCTTAGGACAATAGTTATTTTCTGTGAAGGGATCTCTTTTTATTAAAATATAAGAAGTGACTCTTGTGTTACCTTAAAAGAGATAGAATTTACCACTTGAACTCTTTTCTTTCATATATGTTGTATCATAACATCTAGGAGCAAAATTATAACTCTAAACATCATTTCCCAAAGTGTCAAATTTTGCGGCACCTGGCCTATAATGATCCACCCATTTCTCTGTACTTAGCCCTGGTGATTGTTATTTTATTTAGCCAGAAAATTTGAACCAAAAATATCATTGACACTTCATCAGCATGGTGGCATGAACCTGGTTATTGACATAGAGCCCAGAGTCTCAAATCACGCAAAGTCAATTTAAATGCTTCTCTAAGATGTTGGAGCAATGAGTGGAGAAATTCAAGGTTATTCACTTATTTAGCAAGTACTTAATGAATATTTAGCAAGTGTTAAGAGGTGGAGACAGAGTTGAAAGCTACAAGCCTGCTTTCCAGCTGCAAAGAATTGAAGGTAATGTGGACAAGGCAAGACATGTGGATTTTAGGATAGGCTGACTAAAGGTAGATGTGATCTTTAATCATTAAGTATTTACTGAATATTTGAATCCTGTGGAGCACAGAAGTTAAGTACCATCGTTTTTGCAGAGGCATAGGCCAGTATTTATATATTAATGCAAAAGAAAACCAGACTATCCAATTTTACAAATTCAAATTCTCCATCTTTTCCTCCTTTACTAATAGCAAAATAATCATTTGTCTTTATTTCTTGATAGAAATTATTACTTTTCTGGACTGCTGGACATGTGTTTTGCAGGAAGAGATAAATCGCATTCTTTGGCCTTTGCTTCTCAGGAGACACCACTAAAATTAAAAATTCAGTTTTTCAGTCACACTGGCCACATTTCAGGTGCTTAATAGCAACATGTCGCTAGTGGCTGCCGTATTGGACAGCGTAGATGTAGAACTTTCCCATCATTGTGGAGAGTTCTATTGTACAGAGTTACCTTTCTTGTCTATGTTAAAGCGACTGAGATCCCTTTTCAATGTCCATGCATCAAATGGAATTCCTGTTACTAAAGTAATAGCAATATTTGATAGTGTCAGCATAATTCTAGTTAATTAGGGTTTGATTGCTTGTATTGTGGTTACTGCAGAAAAATGACAAATAAAATCCCTTTTCTTTAAAAAAAAATTGAAGGGCAAAAAATAAAATTAAATTAAAAAATAAAAACTTGAAGGACTAAAAGCTTTATTTAGAAAAACTTGTATGACAGGGAGGTATTATCCTTCAGCGCTTCTAGAGGCCACAGTTACATTCCACAAAGCCTACTGCACATTATTTGGATAAATCTGAAGGCAAAAGGATCATCTTATTAGTTTATAGTTGCCTGGGCTTTTTGTATCTAAAATACAAATGTAAAAACATAGCTTTTCTCAAGTGTAGATAGCCTCTAGAAGCAATCATTAGTGCTATATTATAACTCTCATTTTTCTTTCCTTACTGAATAACATGAATTGGTAAAAGCATGGGCTTTGGGAGAGATGTACTACATTTGAATCCTGGCTCTGCCATTTTCTGATTTTGTGATCTTAGGTAAATATTTAATCTTCCTGAGCCTTAGTTTCCATCTATGTGAAAATGGAATTAACAGTAGCTATCTTGCACTTAGCACAGTGCCTAGCACCGAATATTAAACTCCCTTCTCTCCAGTGTAGGCCCTTTGGTTTCCTTGTAAATTTGTTGTTGCTGTTGTTCTTTGATGCTTATGCTTAATACTAGTGGTATTGTTTCAGAAATGAACCTATTACTGAGTCCTGGTGTAAATACACAGGTGAGTATTCCTCCTTTTCCTTCTTATTTCTAAATTACACACTTCATACCCTTAACCAATAGAAAGGACAAGAGTAAAGAAGGTCACACATTTGCATTGTAGAGAAGAAAAAAGGGCTGATGGAAATAAATGGGCCCCTCCACTCCCATTGACTCAGATCTGTAATACTTTATAATAATTACCTAATCTGATCATTATTACATAAAGATGATTTTAGAAGAAACCTGGTAAGATTTAATTTTTGTTTCACCAAAACCAAAGTTTATTTTTACATTCCTTAGTCAAATTAGCTTTTTAAAAAGCAATAATGTTTACAAAATTTAAAATTTTTCACACTTGCTTGCCAAAGTCAATCAGTTTGGCAGTCAGATTGAGGGAAGGCCTATTTTATTAGTAGTACTTCTTTTAGAGAGTTCTCCTTTATATTATAAATGAATTGATTTTAGAGTGTGCTATGCCTCATGAATGCATTGCCCAGTCAGTCTTCAATACAATTCACGATGTGAGTCTTGGTCATCTTGTACCTTAATAATAAATATCAGTAAACAGTACCCTCTTTATTTCATAAAATTAATTAATATAACGTTTTGGAATGAAGCAAATATATTCTTTATATTCTTTAATTTCCCAATTTTCATATTATTGCTAGTAGTTTAGCAGAGACTGCAGAACGAAGAAAAAAATATTTCAAGCTTACTCTTTTTCTTTTTGGTAAAAAGAAAGAAGTTTTAAAAGATTGCAGAGTATTTAGTAAACAGAGAGACTTTAAAAATGATATTGTTATGGATCAGTTACATCTCTAATTCTAGGAAGAAGGCAGTTGTTATCTACTGCATCTTCTTGCCAAACGTAAGTGGATTATTAGGTGTAATTTAAAAGAATTTATAGGACTTAACATTTAAAGGAGAATTTTGATTGCTATAATATTTTGTGTTCTTTGTAAGCAAAATTGACTCTACAAAACTACATCTTTTCTTTTTTCTTAACACAAACCAGATAGTCAAGTTATTGCTTGGTATTTTGGATTTAACATATAGTCTAGTGCCCATGGCCTATACAGAGGTCAATAAGTATTTGTGGAATAAGTGAATAATTACAAAAAATATTTCTCAAGACCTCTTTCATGAAATAGTCACAAAACTTAAAAAAAACTTCTGAAGTTATAGTGGTCACTGCTATCAAACAGCTGATAGCCTAGTAAGAGAGGGATAATTTTGGCAAAAATAGCTCTCTGAATATCCAAAGTAGGGTGTAAGGGGTTATATGAGTCCTAAAGAGAGAGATGGAATCACAGGAGAGCTCAGAGAAAGTGCTTTGGGAGATGGGAGGGGCCTTTTAAGAATAGACAAGAGTCCAGCTGCCTGAAATAGGGGAACAGGAGGCCTAGAGGAGCCAGGGGCAGAGGTCAGAGGAAGGGAGGCAACACTGGCCATCTCCTTTGGAGAAGAGCCAGAGGAGACATCACAAAATGGTGCAGTTACTTGAGAAAGATTGCTCCCCTGAAATGGTGCATCCTAAAGGTTGTGCAACCAATATAGAGTATGTGCTAAGTGCATACAGTCCCCAAGTTACAATGGTTGGACTTAACAAGTTTTCAACGTTACAATGATACTAAAGCCATACACATTCAATGAAAACTATACTTTATGTTTTGAATTTTGATCTTTTCCCGGGCTAAGAGAACTTGATTTCCCCTTTGTATACCATCTCTATCATCCAACAACTAATTTTAGTTCAATTCTTTGAACAATCCTTAGGTCTGGTGTGCTTTCAGCTATGTAAGTTAATGATGACTACCTATATAGATATTCTGTTTTTCACTTTCAGTACAGTATCAAAATATTACATGAGATATGCAACACTTTATTAAAAGTGTCTGAGTATGTTTATGATAGGCTGGATGAAGCTATGATGTTCTGTAGGTTAGGTGTATTCAGTGATTTTTGATTTATGATATTTTCAACCTACAGTGGGTTTATTGGGACATGGCCCCATTATAAATTAAGAATGTATCTACCTACCTTATAATCATTAATTTTATAGTTCTAATACCTTTGATTCACAGATATTGGCAAGTTTGTTCAAACCCCTTTTTTTAAATGTATCACCGTGTATTTCTAGGGCCTGGCAAGATACCTAGCATTTGATAGACTCCCTGAAATTAATTGTTGAATGATCTGAATAGATATTGAGCATCAATCAAGTCCTGCTTATCCAGAGCTAGATTTTATGATGTGATAATTTGATCATGAAAATTAGGCACTAATGATCTAACATAGATAGTTTCCAGATAGTGGAAGTTTTAAAGTTTTAAGCCAATCCTTGCTCCAAATACGTTGGTTTCTGGTTTTTAAAAAATTTACAGGCTTGTTGGTGTAGAGAAAAGAATAAAAAGTAGATGTATAATTAATCTACTACTGTGCAGCTCTTGAGCTTCTTTTATATTATATCTGTAATTGGTATATAGTATTTAATATTTGATTTTTGTAGCCCCTTTGAAGGGAGGGACAGGATAGGTGGGGAGACTCCATGCCCCAGGGAGAGCTAGCTTGGGAATAACCCTTCTTTTTGCTTACCTCTGCCTCCCTATTCACTCCCAGGATATTTGCAAATCTAGTGTGATTTATGAGCAATCAGTAAATTATAAAAGTGGTGAAAGAGCCATAAATTCCCAAATAAGAATTTGGACTTTTCTTTGTTCCTTTTTTTTTTTTTTTAATTTACAAAGCAGAATAAAATGAGAGCATTTAAGACCAAATTTGATGCATTATTCTATGTGAATTTTGCTGAGTTAGTAGGTTTAGTTTAAATCAGTTTATTTTTCCTGTAAATGGTTCAGGGCTTTGATAGTTTGCAAATAGTTTGAAATTCAAGCATGATGCTTTCTGCAGGAATGTAAGCAGTTTACTGTTTCTAAGCAGTATTTTGTTGTGTCTAGTTAAGAAGCAAGGATGGACAGTTAGCATATTCATTCCTTTGGACCCTGTTTATGTGTCCCTGGTCACTTGGGCCTGCCCACCTCCCCCTTCCTAAAACACTGCTTTCATTATGTCACTCCTCTGCTCAGAAACCTTTCAGTTTCCCCAAATTCCTTGACATGGCACTGAAAGTTGCCCTTTAAGGGATGGAGTGTGTTTTGTGGGGGAGGGAAGGATACTTAGGGAGGGGTCTTCTAGCCCTGCATGGTAGGAGGCAGGTCACAGATACCAACTGACCATTCCTGTAACAGATTGTTTTCCCCTGCACGTTGGAAGTTTCTGATAAGATGTTGTTTCTTTGTTTCTACTTATATATAATGGGGAGCTATAATGGGATGATAACTTTTTTGTTCCAGCCAATACTAAATATTCTAGATCTTTATTTTTTTAAAGTATGAGTCTGGAACGTTGGTTTTTGGCCTATCATTGTAGGCTGCCAGAAACTAAAACTACTACAGTATGAAAGAATCTCTAGTAAGGATTTATTTAAATGTATTATTTGATTGTTAAAATATGTCCCTCTACTGCACAAACTCTACAGTGAGCTCCAAATTGAATTGATTTTTTTTTTTTTTCGCCTCTTACCCTGACCTCTTTCTCCCAAAACTTGAAATTCTCAGTGAGCAACATCAATACCTGGTGAGTGTTTTGGCTTGAGGATTGTAGACTTCATTCCACTATTCCATGCTCTTAAGTTAATTAAGTTTAATAAGATTTTTCTGGCCCTCTGGTGGGCTTTTCTTGGATCTCTTATTAATGATTATGATTCACATCTTACTAGGAAAACTATATATTACGTTCTCATTAACCATGTTTTGTACAAGGTGCACAGCAAAAATCTGGCATGGAAAGGCTTGAGTTTCAGGGTAAGTACTTTATAATTTAGTGTAACTTTAAAACGTAACACATGGGGCTCTCTGCTTTATAACCTCCAACTAAACCATGCAAATTTAACTTCATGGGCTCAGGAAGAATGTTCCCTTTTAACTAAAGCTACTTTTCAACCATTTAAAAACATTGTTAATTAACCAGTTGTCCTTTTCAGCATTCTAATAGCTTTACACTATTTTCTTTACTGTTGCAAAAAAATAAAAAATATATATTCTTAGATTCCTCTTTTCAGGTGGCCATTGTACAAGACCAAAGCCTGTGGTATGTTGACCTTTAGTCCTGCCCCTCCTTCCCCTCTCCCCTGATAAGTGGCAGGGACAAAATGTGTTTGAAAATGAATGTCCCATGCCCTGCTTCCCTCACCCTTCAATAAACAGCAGAATAACTGCCTTTAACTAGTGATCGGCTAGGCTTTCAAACTCATCTTAAAAAGAAATAATTAATTAATAAGAGGAAAGGACACCCCTAGACCACTCCTGTCTTTCCAATCAGTTTTGTATAACACAATTTCTTTCCTGTTTAGTGGATTAACAAATAGCATCATTCTTGCTTGCTACTTAGGACCAGACTGTACTAAGAGAAAAGTTTCTTTTTAAACTAAATTGGAACTGAAGCTGTTACATGGTAGTCTGATTTGTACTAGCTTATGAGATTTTGAGTTTGTTTGGGACAAGCAGAGATCAAGTACATTATACCCAAAACAAATATATATACATGTATATGTGTGTGTGTGTGTATGTTTGTTTGAGTTGTTGTTTGTTTGTTTGACCATCACATAGAAATTCCTTCATGGGTTGCCAGGCTCGGCCACTAACTGCTAAGCAGATCCAGTGATGTTAGGTTTTTCTCTATAGCATTTCCATCACATAGATGTGCTTAAGTGTCGTGTTTTTTTTTTTTTTTTCATTCTTTGACTGAAAATTTTGATTGAGTTCACGGGAATTTAAAATCTGTATACACTGCACATTTCTACCATTGTTCATTGCAGTCTTTATCACTTCTTCTCAGCAATATTCCTAATGTCTCCAGGAGAAAATTACCAAATTATTTAAAGATAAAGTGAAAGTAAGTTGTTTTTTAGGTAGTAAATACCCACTGAATGCTTAAGTGGGCTTTAAAATAGAATTAAAGATAGCAAAGGAAATTTAGCAGTAGGTTTGTCCATAATCCATGGACACTTCAGTAGCCACTTCAGTCCTTTTGAAACACATGCTTTATGTTAGCCTGATATATTTCTGTCACTTAGAAAGAGAATATAAACTTGGATGTTTAAAGTGTAGACATTCATTATTGAAGTTTGGATGGTTGTTATCAGGGGTCTAGATGTATCTTATAAATTCAACATGGTTTTTAAATAGATTTTTCTATTGCACAGTTTAGAAACAAAATTTTTTTTCTTAATTAAAATAACCTGTTAAAGACTCTGTTAAAAATCATAATTTAAAAGAAAAGCAGTTCTTCATCATTGTGAATTAAGTCTCTAAAATGTAAATGATACTATAGAATATCCTTAATCAGAATATTATAAGTGCCCCATGAAGGCTTCAATAGGGAATAGATGGGAATAGATGAACATTTTTAAGTGGCATATTTCCTCTTCTTTCACCTACAGATAGACAGGCTTTGCACAGAAATATAACCAGCTATCAATGGCTTCTACATTAATGATATACTTGACTATATATGGTCATAGAAGCAATTGATAATATTGAATTTTTCATCAAATTTCAATTTAGGTTATATAACATTGAAAGTATATTTTATTCTATCACATGAATCTCTTCTTTACATAATTCGCAAAATGAACTTTCTAAAAATTTCAAAAATAAAGTTACCATTACTAAGGATAATTTTGAAATATTCTACAATTATGAAATTCTACAATTAAGAAAAACAGTTTCTGAATATAAAGAATTTTTAAAATTATGACATGGCTCCCAGTCATGCCCTATACCTATGTCATTGGTAAATAAAATGGACTTTAATGGCATAAAATTGCAATTAAAATTTATATTAATGATTTTATTGAATTCTTTTTATATGCCAAGCATTGTACTATATTTTATATGCATTCTCTGATTTAATCCTGTAAACAACCCAAAGAATTTAGTGCCTTTGTCATCCACATTTTGTATATGAACAAACTTAAGGTTTACAAAATTAAATAATTTATAAAGGATTAATTAAAGTAGTTAACAGTAAGTGGTAGGACCTCAAATTGAGGCCAGGTCTGTCTGAGCTTGCAACCTTTCTCTTAATCAACCTCTTATGCTACTCAAAACATAAAAGAATGAATTTTTTTTTTTTGCCATATAGTTTCATTTTTAGGTTCAGCAGTAGGTCAAGAAAGAGTTATCAAGTGCTTACTGTGTACTAGGCAGTGTGCAGTTTCGTTCTTAAGGTCACAGAACTGAACTCACACAGATCACACAAATAATCATAAGGGCACAGATGACATGTCTTAGGCTCCTGTAGTCATTTTTAGATCATAAAAACAGCATGTTAACAGTGCCACCTTGGCTCGGTGCCTGTGGCTCAACGGGCGAAGGCGCCAGCCACGTACACCTGAGCTGGCAGGTTCGAATCCAACCCAGGCCCGCTAAACAACAAAGACAGCTGCAACCAGAAAATGGCCGGGATTTAAGGTGGGTGCCTGTAGTTCAAGCTACTTGGGAGGCGGAGGCAGGAGACTCACTTGAGTCCAGGAATTGGAGGTTGCTGTGAGCTGTGATGCCACAGCACTCTATCCAGGGTGACAGCTTAAGGCTCTGTCTCAAAAAAAAACAAACAAAAAAAAAAAAAAAAACAGTGCCATCTTGCATGGACTCTGAGGAAGATTTCTGCCTGATTTCTCCAAACTGTTTATATCACATTGGTACTGTGCTTAAACACCTTACCTATGGCAGAACACACAGTGGGTTCTTGGAAATGCTAGTAGTAATTGGAGAAATTGTTTAAACCAAATTCTCTGTTAAAAATGTTAACACTCTGTGCTATTATCTTAAGGATTTTTGATGCCTTTCGTTCCAGCTCCCAGGCTACCAGGCTGTGCTTGCTTTAAGAGTGTGAATTGTGCAGACCCTTACCCACTCTGATGGCTTGCATCTGGCATTACTTGGTCCTCACTAACGTAAAGCATGCATTCTTTTCACATACTTCTCTATCTCCACTTTACTCAAACCGTAGTTTACTTTCTGAGCCGTGCTTGGGCAGCAGCATCTACTACTTTACAGAAACAGTTGAAGCTTTTACTACAGTACAGTGTAGTGGGTAAGAGTGTAGGCTCTAGCACAGGCTGCCTGACTCTGAATCGTGCCTCATTGGTTTTGTGAGTTCGTGTAAGTTATTTAACCTCTCTGTGCCTCAGTTGCTAATCTATGAAGTCTAAACCCACTAATAGAGTTAGGTTAAGAATTTTAAAATGTTTTAATATATGTTAAATGCTTAGAGCAGTGTTGGGCACATAGTAAAGTCTATAAATGTTGAGAATTATTTTTGATATATTATTGTACATAATACCTTTACTCCACATGGTCTTTTTTTCTTTTTAGTGTCATGCACTACCATCACTCCTGTCACTACCATCACTCCTGTCACTACCATCACGCCTGTTACTACCATCACTCCTGTCACTACCATCACTCCTGTCACTACCATCACTCCTGTCACTACCATCACGCCTGTTACTACCATCACTGCTGTTACTACCATCACTGCTCTCACTACCATCACTGCTCTCACTACCATCCCTCCTCTCACTACCATCCCTCCTCTCACTACCATCACTGCTCTCACTACCATCACTGCTCTCACTACCATCACCGCTCTCACTACCATCACTCCACTCCCTCCAGCTGTCAGCCAGGGCAGTGTCACA
>CAUYON010000318.1:0-13930 GCA_963573935.1 Arctocebus calabarensis
TAGCAATTATGAATTGGGCTGCAATAAACATTCTGGTACAAATATCTTTATTATGATGTGATTTTTGGTCTTCAGGATATATACCCAATAAAGGAATTATAGGATCGAATGGCAGATCTATTTTTAGATCTCTAAGTATTCTTCAAATGTATTTCCAAAAGGAATGTACTAGTTTGCATTCCCTCTTCCTTCTCTGCTCTAAATTTTTCCCCCAACTCAGAATGGGGGTGTGGAATTGATGAATCAAGAGGAATAAATTTTAAAAAGATGTAAATGAACATAATATGTTTTTAATTTGGATCCAATCACTTAGGAAACAGGGCAGGAAATTGGATACACTTGGGTAATCTATCGGGAAAAGAACAAGGAGCTAATTAACCATTTAGGAAAGGCAAACAGCAGACATTAAACTATTCCCCATACAGAAGAGAAGAATAACGGGTGATTCTATCATTACAGACTTCAACAGGACCCATAGTCTCCATCCCCCCGTGTTAGGGGCTATTCTGAGCTGAGCAGGTCTAGAGACCTACCCCTGAAGTCCAAGGAAGCTGAGAGGCCAAAGAAAGAGGTTGACATATCCAGTTTCTCAGAAAGAAACATTTAATGGGGACTTTCAGACAGAAGCCACATCCCAGGTGGTGGTGAGATAAGAAGAGATATCTCTGCACCATTAACCCCCAGACCAAGGACTTACGGACCATAGGAAAGGAATGGACAGGACAATTGAAGTCAACCCCTCAGAGAAAGGCAAGAACACTATGTGAATCTGCCTAAGGACGGAACTTTTGGCAAGGTTGTTTTGACCAAAGAGGGCAGGGTAGCAATACATAAACCAGAGAGCTAGAGGCATTCCTGGAACCTAGGTTGGGCAGACGTCCACACAGCTAGTTAGCATCCCAGGTGGAGTCGCATTAGCAGGCTAAATTGTGTCCCACCCACCCTCACATATGGAAGTCTTAAGAATATGACTGTATTTGAAAACAGAACCGTTCAGGGGGCAGTTCAAGTCCAAAGGCGGTCATGGAAGCGATCCCTAATCCAGTATGACTGGTGTCCTTATGAGAAAAGGAAATTGGGACACAGACACAGAGAAGAGCATGTGAAGATGGCCATCTATAGCCAAAGAGAGATGCCCCAGAGCACCCACCCTGCTGATGCCTTGATCTCGGACTTCCACGTTCCAGAACTGTGAGAAAATGCATTTCTGTTGTCTAAGCCACCCAATCCATGGCAGCTCGGAACAAAACTAGAAAGTGCACCAAAGTGACACAGTGAGGAACGGCTCTCCAGGTGTGGTCCAGGGCCAAGCTCTGGAGTCAGACCGCCCAGCCACACTGCCAGCTCAGCCACTCATTAAATAGATCTGAAATAACAGAGAAGTCTGAGACCACATTACTACCTTTCAGGGAAGCTGCAAGTTTCAATCCTTATAACCCACACACATTGATTATTTCAGGAAGAGTATTCATAGTGTTTTGAAACCATCACAGGCTGTGAACTGTTCCCCACAGGTGCCCTCATGCCTCCCCCATAGCCCTCTTGAGGTTTCTCGGGTTTTCATTTTCCTTTCCCTGTTAACACGTCCCTCACAAATCTTCAAGGGAAGCCTCGCCCCAGATCTCTTCATTCCAAGGACAACTGATCTGAATCATTCTTCATTCTGTCCCTATGGGATTTCTGGAATAAGAGGAGGGGAAAGAGGGAGTTAATTTTTGGCACCATGGAAGGCCAAGGAGGAGTTCATTTCCATTGATTGGAAAGGGATGGTGGTTATGGGGTTCCAGAAACAGTGGGTAGTGGTCTTAGCAACCTCTGCCTGAGGCTGGTGGATGCATTGATGATGACTCACCAAGTGTCCCTTCACGGTCTGTTACCTGGGATCACAGGCCGCCCAGTCAATTGTCTTCCTTGGGCCTTTGATTGGCCACTGCTGATTCTGCCCTGCAATAGCTCTATGGCTCTGCAAATCTCTCCAGCCTCTGTTGCCACAGCATGATACCTAAGCCTTCAGTTTTGGGGACTCTGGTCATACTCAGATTTTCATGAAGCTATTTTTGCCTATGAAAAAGCACAAGACTAAGCCAGCAAGATTTTGTTCCACATGTCCATGGAATGCAGACAATGGGGGTCTGTCTATTCAGAGAGCCTAGCAGTACCCACTTGCCAAGGCCCAAGATTCTTGAGCAAAGAGCAAATGAGTCATCACAGGAAGAATTAAAGATAGTCTCATCCCAAGCCCAGAGTATGCTCTGTCCCAAAGCCAAGTCTAACAGCAGGGACAACTAATCAGAGAACACACTGCTTCCTCAGCACGAGCCAACCCAGTCCTCCCAGGTAGACATCCCTAAATGGTGGGCCCATGAAAAGATGACCGTTAGAAATCTCTATCTTTCCAAGCCCTTGGAGTTAGGAACAAGAGAGAGGGAGAAAACAAAAACATGGAACTATTGTGTAATGGAAGTCTTCCCAGCTGTCAAGGTCGAAGACCAATGCTCTCGTTTCTCTCATCACACTGAGATCTCAGTGTCATTGGCATATTTTCAAAGAGCATTTGGCAAGGGGGAAAAAAAGAAAAGCACAAATATTTCAATAAGGAAACCTACTTCCTTGACCACTGCAGGCTGGTAATTCGTGAGGCACCATTAGCTTTTTCTCCCCAGGAGAAAAAAATAATAATATTAAGAGGACGATTTGGGCATCTCTCCCACCAAAACCATGGATTTCCCCAGAAAAACTCTGTAAGTCTCATGAAGCGCTTGCTTCAGCTTCAGCTTCACTTCACTGGCTTTGTTGGTTCCCCATCTTCCCCGCACATCTGTTGTGTTATTCATTTAATAAAAGATAAGAAAAGAGACCACAGTCTCATCAGCCCCCAAATTACCTGAATTTTATCTCTGTAGGGCCTGAATCCTTCCATTTCCTATGACTTTTTATATATAAGCTTGAGCCAGTTTCTACAAAGTGAGCAAGCTTCTAGCCTGGCCAAAGGAATTTCATTCTGCAAATATAATTTTATAAGATATTTAACCTAAGTATTCCAGACTTGACTTTCCTTTTTCAAGATGCAGAGGCCTTCATACCAGAGCTGTGGCAGAACATCTGATTACCCAGGTCTCTCTGAAGATCTGATGACTACAACGCTAAGCAACCACATTCATTCATATTTTCTCTCTCTGTCTCACTGTGGTAAAATATGCATGGTCAGACAGCAGGATATGGTGGATATTGGAGACTCATGTGGGGTATGATAAACTAAAAAGTACCTATTGGGTACAGGGTACGTGATAGATATACCAAAAGCCTATACTTCACCATACAGCATACCCATGTCACAAAACTCCACTTAGAATCTCTAAAGATAAAAAATAATTTACCCTTTCAATAATTTTACGTATATCATTAAGTACGTTCACATTGTACAACCACCACCATTCTCCATCTCCAGAACTAGTTCATCTTGCCGAATAGAAACTCTGTCCCTCTTAAACACTAATTCCTCATTCCCCCTTACCCGGCCCCCTGGTAACCACCATTCTACTTTCTGTCTATGGATTTGACTACTCTAAGTACTACATATAAAGTGGATCCATACAATATTTGTCATCTGGGGACATCTGATTTATTTCACTTACCATGATGTCTTCATGGTTCATCTATGTCATAGCACGTGTCAGAATTTCCTTTGTAAAACTCCTATTTCACTGTATGAATAGACCATATTGTGTGCATCCATTCATTGCTCAATTGACATTGGGTTTTTTGGTTTTTGTTTTTTGTTTTTGGCTGTTGTGATAATGCTGTTTTGAATATTGTGCAAGTATCTATGTGAGTCCCTGCTTTCACTTTTTTTGGGTAGTCCCAGAAGTGGAAATGGTGATGTTGTAGTTCCTAAGACAGGTCCCACAAGTAGTCACAGCCAGGCAAAGCCATCACCACTAAGGACCTGACCTCAACTGGGCAGTTTCACAAACATAGTTCTGTCAGTCCCCTGCTAATTAACCAGTCTCAGGGATGTAAGTCACCTAAACCAGAATTTTCAGAGGCTGAGAAACTAGAATGCTGGTTTATTAATTTACTCAGGGGGTTATCCTTTCCAGGGCCTGAAGCAATGTACTGGCATTCTCTGGCCAGCTTGCCTCTTTGCTATCTGTGTATCTATAGACTACATGAGTCCTCAGACGCTGCTCGGAGAGTGCAGAGTCGTGACAAGAGGAGGAGGACAGTGTCGACAGTTTTCCATCCATGGAAAACCCCAATATGTTTTCCCACCCCAAAACAGAGCTTGCAATTTAGCCATTCCACAATGTAGACAAATTTCAAAGCATCACATTGTAGACCACAAATATAAACAATTTTTATAAATTAAAAAAGTAATTTTTTTGAAACTAGAGCTTGATTCTAGGGACCAAATATTAGCAGGGTGTCTACACATCTTAGGGACTGGTTCTCTAATCAAATAAGAACTATTCTCATAAACATATAAAAGTGATGATTTAAGAAATAGAGTATAAAGCATTATATAGATGTTCCATGGTAATATTATTATTGATATTATTATACATCTATGCTTATAACAGTTAGTGTAGGCAGTGCTGTGGAGGTGCAAACATACAGAACTGCCAGTGAAGACTCAGATTCTAATCCCAATGTTGCTATCAAATTATTGTATGACCTTAAGAAAATAACACAGCCTTGTTTTTCAGCTGTGTACTGTAGTGAGTTGAACTAGGTGGGCATCAAAGCCAAGGCTTTGTGACTTGATGAGTTTTGCTTTTCAGCCGTGCACCATAGTGACTTGAACTAGGTGGGCATCAAAGCCAAGGCTTTGTGACTTGATGAGTTTGTGGGCAGTCTGCGTAATAAGTGCTGGGATTTCAGAGGAGGGAGAAATCAGTAAGGATTATTCTCATGACAGATTGGGAGAAAAAAGCACATGAAAATAACAAATCCAGTAGCGCTCCCAGAAAAACAATTGAAAAAGCATATCCTATTAGATCAGGAAATAAATTAATGGGCACAGAAATGTTCAAAAACCATTTGTGACTAGAATAACAATAATGTACTACAGCTGATGATGGGAGGCACCCCGCTCAGAAAATTCCTTGGGCTCATAGCACCTTCTGGGATAAAAAGTCAGGTTGACATTTTGTATACAGGATGAGAATAAAGTGCTCCTCTTATTCAGAACTGTGTCCTTACTTCATTTATATTAAATTTTAATTTCAATTAAAGTGCCAAGATCATGCCCCAGAATTTAATGTGGTTAAATCCCTAAGCTGTTGAAATATCCATGTTTACTTTCTTGAGAATTCTCATCTTGGCTTTAAGCCCCTCTACTTAAGTTGAAATCTTCCATTACACAGATCCATTATTTACTTATTTCTTTTAAAGCTTCACTCCTAATATCCTGCACCTCAAATTCAGAGTCCTCAACTGGTAAAATTGCCCTATGACCACTAGCTGTGAAATTTACTAACATAAATTCGAAGACATTATTTTCTGCTGCAAACCCCAAGCTCTGAGTTGTTATTATGGGTGTCTGTTTTCAAGCGCAAACCAACTCCTTTAATATGTCCTGAGCTAGGCATAATCAGGAAGATAAATTGTTCAAGAAAAAGGATGAAGCCCTCAAAGTTATTACTAGCTGAATATCCTTGTAATCCCAACAGTTTGGGCGGCTGAGGCAGGAGGATTTCTTGATGCTTAGAGTTTGAGACCCATTTGGGCAACACAGCGAGATCCCATCTCTACAAAAAAATTTTAAAAGTAGCTGGGCATAATGGCACATGCCTGTAGTCCTAGCTATTCAGGAGGCTGAGGCAGGAGGGTCATTACTTATACCTGGGAGTTTAAGGGTGCAGAGTGCTATGATCACACCACTGCACTATATATATATATATATATTGTAATTATAAACTGGTAGAAAAGGCAGGATATGTATTTAATACAATGACATTATCAAAGAATAAAATAGAGACCACACTCACTTCTTGGAAAGATTTAAAAATAATAAAATAATTAGATTAGCAACAATTTAAAAAGGCTTTATAAAAGAAGCAGGACTTGAAAGAAACCATCATTTAGTGTGAAAGTTACATAAAAAGCAGAAAATACGCGCCAGATCCGGTGACTGCGTTTCTCGGGCTTAAGGAAATGGATCTCTACCTTTGCTCCTTCGCCCCTGTGTTTTTGCAGACACAGTATCCCCTGATGGAGACAGGGGAGTCATCTCACTGTCAGACCCAAGGGCATTCTCATATACTGGAGAGAGAAACCACTCATCTCTAACACCTGCTCTGCAGATCGGGACACGTCCTGAGCACAGGCCAACAAGCTCCCAGGCCAGAGAGGTGCCACTTGACACAACCTCAATTCCATCCAGCTCCACGTGGCTGGCAGTGGCCATAGTGAGACTCAGAACCTCAATTGCAGGAAATTCTCCTTCAGAGACGTGTTCATTAAGCAATAATCCTCCCTGCTCCCACCAGCCTCAACCCAGAAAAGGCAGGCTTTGCTATAAGGGAGTTGAGAAATGGCTGTGAAAGCTTCTTAGAACCAAAAATAATTCCATCTGGGCCTGCTTCAGTGGCTGTATTTCCTCCTGAATTTGACATTAGCAACACCTTTCAACGTATAGATTGAGCATCCCTAACCCTAAAATCCCAAATTCGAAATGCTCTAAAATCCGAAACTTTTTGAGCACTGATGTGAAGCCACAGTTGAAGATCCCACACCTGATGCTTTTGTTACCTGATGGCTTGACGTACACCAACTTTGTTTCATGCACAAAATTATTTAAAAATATTGTATAAAATTATCTTCAACCTAAGTACATATGGCGTATATGACACATAAATGAACTTTGTCTCAAATGGACTCAGAAGCCAACTTGCCAAAGACAGGACAATTCGAGCTAAAATGAAAACAAAAACTGTCCATTGAAACATGTTAAATTAGCTTAAATTTATGAATTCATTAGCATACTTTAAAGAAAATACTTTTATTGATCACCATTGGAATTCAACTCCTTTTGAAAAATGATAATAAAGGGAAAGAATTAAGCATTGATTCTGTTTTTCCTACAGAAACTGGTGAAGGATAGTTGATGAAGGAATGTTCCTCTTTCAGTAATACTAATACTTCAGCTAATAACTAAAGACAGAAATGATAGATCCAGAATATTCCCATTTTGCATCTTCTAATGAACTAAATATAAGGAGTGATTACTAAAAGCTACTAATATCACAAGAAGACAACTAGACATTGCATCCCTCCTGATACTGAAGGGACAACTCCACCTATGAAGTAGTCTGGCCTCTCCCAAATAAAAAATGAGTTGGCTCAAACCACTAGATCTAACTTCTGATTTACAGACAGGGGAGCATGTTAAACACTGTCACGAGGGTGCAATCAGCAAAACATTCATTGGAAAATCACTGGGTTTCTTCAAGAACAAGAAACTGTCAAGGACAAAAAGAAATAGAACAAAAACCTATAGACTGGACTGAAAGAGATTCAAGAAACATAGCAGCCAGTTGCCATATATGAACCTGTTTGACTCATGATTCAAAGTGTAAACAAAAAGAAATGAAATAAAAGATCATTTACAGTGCAATCAAGAATGTGGGGGCACTGGATGATATTTGATAAAAATTAAGGATTATTGTTGATATTTTACATTCCCCAAGAGTGTGTGGTTATGTTTAAGAAAGAGAGTATTTATCTTTTAGAAATACATACTGAAATATTCATAGATTAAATAATATGCTATCTGGGATTTTTAAAAAAAAATCTGGGGAAAGGGAGAGGAATAATATTGAGGCTACTGAAATTAGTCATGAATTGATAATTGCTCAGCCGAGTGGCAGGTATACAAGAACTCTTAGGCCTTCTTTTGTAAACGTTAAAAATTCTCCATAATTTTATCAAATGACACATGCACAAAACAGCACAAGTCCTCATGCAAACTCAAGGTCACAGACAGAGCACTTCAGCATAATTGTCAGTGGTGGTGAGAGAAACGAGAATAGGGACCTGGAGAATGAAGAAAATAAAATAATAATACAAGAAAATGACTTTGCAAAGATCATCATTATATCCCATGAACAGAGGAGGGTGATGAATGCTACTGTCTAAACCTAAAGCCCCACCACCCAAACTAAAGAAATAACATATGTGAATAAGAAAACTTCATGACTACTCACTCATTGGGGAGTTATATGCAACTTACTCATTAGTTTCTTAACTGAAATTAGATTATCTGAGAGCCTTGTAAGGAAATACCATTATCATCTCTCAGAGAGGAGGTTCCTCTGCCCCATCAAAACTTCTTCCTCCCTGCATCATTCCCTTACAGGCCTGGGGTCATGGCACCTGGATGTGGATTAATCCATCCCTGTTAATACGCTACATCTCTCTGAATTCATTTCTTTCTCTAGCAGCAGCTCATCCTCTTCTAACAAACTTGTTCCACAAGCAAAATTTCTGGGTACCGGTAAAATCTGCAACTCATAAACAATCTAGGATCTGAGACTGTTCCCTGAACTTTATACAAAGATCAGGAAATTAGGAAAGAAAACCTAGCTCCTCCTAAAGGAGAAGAATCCCACTTTGGGGGAGAGGGCAAAATTAAAGGTCAGGGCCCAGCACAGGGGCTTATCATGCCTATAATCCTAGCACTCTAAGAGGCTGAGGCAGAAGGATCCCTTGAGGCCAGGAGTTTGAGACCAGCCTAAGAGTGAGACCCCATCTCTACAAAAGAAAAGAAAAATTAATTGGGTGTGATGGCACATACCTATAGACCCAGCTACTTGGGAGGTTGAGGCAGGAGGATCACTAGAGCCCAGGAGTGTGGGGTTGCAGTAAGTTATAATGACACCACTGCATTCTAGCCCAGGAGACAAAGAAAAAAAAATTAAAAATTGAAGCTCAGGGGGCTGAGCACAGTGCCTCACACCTATAATTCCAGCACTATGGAAGGCAAGACAGGAAGATTCCTTGAGGGCCAGGAGTTCCAGACCAGCCTGGGCAATATAGTGAGGCCCTGTCTCCATAAAAAAAGAAAAAAAAATTTAAAAATTAGCTGGACTTAGTGTTGTGTGTCTGTAATCCCAGCTACTCTGAAGGCTGAGAAAGGAAAATCACTTGATCCCAGGAACTGAAGTTTGCAGTGAGCTATGATGACACCACTGCACTCTAGCCAGGGACAAAAGAGAAAGACCCTGTCTCTAAAAGAAGAAAAAAAAAGAAGGAGGAGGAGGAGAAAGAAGATGAAGACAAAGATGAGGAAGAAGAGTCTCAGAGCAGCAGGCCTTATAGAGAGAAGGAAAAACAAAAAGAAAAGGGAAGAGAAGGAGCAAAAGGTAAGATGTAGCACAGACAGGGAAAGAGGGGGAACCTCAAAAGAGGAGAAGAGGTGCCTCACTGCAGAGCTCAGGCAATGGTGCCATCTTTCTTCCTGTGAAAATCTTTCTGGATCTAGAGAACCAACTTACAGATGATTTCCTTATCAAACTTCACAGGTGAGCTCACTGCCTGTAGCTCAGCAGCTAGGGCACCAGCCACATACACTGGAGCTGGCGGGTTTGCATCCAGCCGGGCTTGCCAAACAATGACAACTGCAACCAAAGAATAGCCGGGTGTTGTGGTAGGCACCTGTAGTCCCAGATACTTGGGAGGCAGAGGCAGGAGAATCACTTAAGCCCAAGAGTTTGAGGTTGCTGTGAGCTGTGACACCATGGCACTCTACCCAGGGCCACATAATGAGACTCTCAAAAACAAACAAATAAACTTCACAGGTGACTGCTAAGTGATCAGAAGCAGGAGTGGGTTTGGTGATTTGGTCTTGCAAGTTCATCTTTGCTTCTGCTGGCCCATCTTCCTCAGCAGACCTTCAGGAGCAGAGGGTGACCCCTGGGTGCTGTCTAAGTCTGGCCCCACGTGCTCTCATGCAGTACTCAGAGAACTGCGACTAGCACAGCTCATCCATCCTCAGTACCGGGGGTCCTTCTCAGAGCTCGGAGGGTGGGAGAGTCGGAAGCCACTTTGGGATCATAATGACCCCCGGGAAAGAGCTATTTGAAGACATGAAAAGAGCTTCCAGTAAAACAGATTGTGTTGGAAAACGAGAGTTCACTGGAGTCTAACTGCGGCCCTCTCTGTGCAACCAACCTGCACCTGCTCTCTCTCAATCCCAAGCCCCTTTTGGAAACTCGTCACATTCCCGTCGTCATGAGCCCCCCCTCTAGAGGTCGCTATGCTCATCTCCTACTCTACTTCCTGTTGGTCTTCTCTCCATTTAGCAAACCTGTCTGACAAAGAAAATTGTGCAATCATGGGCTGCAAAAAAAAAATGTAGTATTGTTGTTGTCCATAACAGAACTTAGCTCATGAGCCTGCATTTCTTTCTCTGTAGCAGAAGTCGTTATGTTTCCAATGCAGGGTCACTCATCTCTTTTGGATTAAACACGGTTAACGTGAGATGCACACTCTCTCCCACCTCGGCTCCTCCTTCCCCTCTTGCTGAGGTTGTTCTAAATTCCTATGGTAAGAAAAGGCAGGTAGCGTCTTGGCTTCTGGGAAAGATGTCAAACTTTGAGTTGTCCTCTGTCCTGGGAAACTCCCCTAAAGGATACCTCCTCTTCTCTGGTCCTCACCATTCCTCACCCTGCTATAGCTTCTCAGGAGGCTTGTGCATTCTGCAGCCTCCCTGTAGCATCCAACTCCAGGCTCCTTAGGGCCTACCAGTTTGCTCCCAGCCACTTCTGCAGCCATTGAGGGTGCTGTGGGAATTCTTTGGATGCCTTCCTCCTCCACCCTGGAGAGCAGAGAACTTTGTGGGATTCCACCAGGCTGCCTCAGACCTGCCAACCTAGACTTTCCCCAGCCATCACTACTCTACAGCCTAGCCACCATGTTGGGGGCAGGTCCACTTGGTCTTTGGCCACAGTCCAGGAAGAGAAGTATTAAGTGTCTGCTGTTCTTGGAGTTCTTTTCAATCCATTGACGCTTTCTCCCCTAATTAGGTCCAAGGACAATAGGTATGCCAAGTCTCCTGGAAAATGAGGCAACACCTAAGTTCTAGCAATACCCACTTCGGTTCTCCTTCCCCTGGCTAGTCACATTTTTATCTCCTTTTGAGTGGGAAATAAATTATGTCATCCTGCCTTCTAAAATCTCAGCTCTCTAGACTTTGGCTCTTGATATTTAAAGCCAAGGTTTTTAGAATTAAAAAAAAAAAAATCACACACACACTTAAAAGCATCAGCTTTTAAGATTATTGTTTATGTTAGGTGGGAAAGAAAATTCCATCAGAAACCCAACAGATTTTTTTGTTCTGCCTTCATCCACTTGCCCCTTAGAGCAGTATAATAACAGCTATGATTTAATAAAAAAATAAAAAGCCATGGGTGCATTCCGAATGTGAGGGAGAAGTAAAGACAGAAGGAAGTATGGTGGCAAGAGCTGGGACTCAAGTTCTAAATATCTGAATAATTATAGCCATCCCCAGAACACCTGTTTGCCCCCTTCCTTCTCCTGCTCAACTCTCTTACTCATTCCTGCTCCCTCCACGGTTCTGTCTCCATCCCCCCTCCAAGACACTCAGCACTGGCAGCATGTTGCTAACAGCCCATGTCACCCAGCATGTCTTCCCTGACAACACCACGGTCCTGGGCAGCCTCCGCGCGTGAGCAGCACTGTCCACAGGCAACCTTCCTGCAGCTGTTGGCATCTGCGTTGGGCATCTGGGCTTTTCTGCAAAACCATCTCAGGTTTTCAGGGGCTGTTCAGACAGGCTGCAAGGGGGCCCGTGTGCATGAGGACTCCTGGGCCTGCTGAGAGAAATGGAAAGGAGGACTTCAGGACCAACAGGCTTTCTGGACAGAACACCTTTAAGAAGACCTAAGAAACAAGGAAGGAGAGTCGGGCTACTCTAATCTGCAGAGGGAGCAGGGAAGGGGCTGGAAAGAAAGAAAAGACCCAAGGGATGGAAGGCCACCCCTGGCCTGCTGCCCAAGCTCTGCTACTCGCCTCTCGCATGCTCATAATTTTATGTCGCATGCTCGACATAAAAATACGATTTTTTAAAGATGACTGCAAGTAGAATGAGATTGATGTGTTTTCGTAATTCCTTTCAGGTACTTGTGACGCTTCCATCATTAACTCCAACGATTCTAATTCTTGGTTCTTTTGGGAAATTGAGTCCACCCCAAAGTCAGGGGGCATGACATGTGCCCCCCCATGTCTCCTTACCCCCTCTCCACAGGGAGAGAGCTCAGCACGTGCTGTCAACTTGTTAAATGTCACAAGAGATATTTGGCTTTGGCAACATGAAGAACTTTACAAGCTGGCTAGGAACTGCAGCAAAATATAGAATTATTCCTTAGAGATCTTTAAGAAGGGGGGTGTATTCTCCTCACAAAAAGAGGATGGTTGCCCTCCACCGTCCACTCTCTTCCCCGAGCCTCGGATTGGCAAGAGGAAGGACTGGGGCTGCTGCCTCCCCCTCAGAGACGAGAGGCCGGCTGCTTGCTGTGTGGTTTGCCATTTCCAATAATCCTATAATAGCAACACTCAGAGGAGCCAGCTGTGCACCTCGGGAAGCATTCAGCTGCTTCGTGGGGTGCCACCAATTAGACCCTGAATTACCCACACAGGGCTCAGATTTCCAGTCCCACCCGCTGATCCTTCCCAGGTGATCCCCAGCACCCTGGAGAAAAGGCCATTCTCCGCTCCCACAGAAGGAGCAGAGGGGCCGTGGAGTTCACTGTCAGGAGTTAGTATTCCAGGCACAGGGCCCTGGGAAGGGTCGAAAGAGGAGACCTGTGCTCAGGCTGATCAGGCTGATCATTATAAAAGATTTGGCAGGAGGTATCTTGTTTCTTCACATGTTTTGTCCTTTGGGAACTCTCTGTGTGTGTGTGTGTGTGTGAGCACATGTTCTTTGGAACTTTATCTGTGAAAATTCTGTGAGGTCTGGGTTTCCTTAAAGAGGATTTGCACTTCTTTCTGTCAGGCTCTTGGAGTCACAACCGACCCAGGGCCACTCTAAACTATACTTTTTTGATTAGGATGTGGGAAGTTAGAAAAAGGATGTGAATTCCAGCCCTGAATCTGCAGGAGGGCAGGCACGGGGTTAGAAATCCTTGCTCCTAGAATTTTTATAGTTTCATGTCTTATGTTTAAATCTTTAATCCAGTGTGAGTCTATCTTCGTTAGTGGTGACAGGTGTGGTTTCAATGTCAGTCTTCTACAGGTCGCCAGCCAGGTTTCCCAGTACCATTTGTTAAATAGGGAGTCTTTTCCCCACTGAATGTTTTTAATTGGCTTGTCAAAGATCAAGTAATGGTAAGTAGCTGGATTCATCTCTTGGTTCTCTATACTGTTCCAAACATCCACCTCTCTGTGTTTGTGCCAGTATCATGCTGTTTTGATCACTATCAATTTATAGTACAGTCTCAGGTCTGGTAGCGTGATCCCTCCTGTTCTGTTTTTGTTTCTAAGTAGTGTCTTGGCTATTCGAGGTTTTTTCTGATTCCATATAAAACAAAGCAATATTTTTTAAAGGTCTTTAAAATATGACAATGGAGCTTTCATAGGCATTGCATTAAAATTGTATATTGCTTTGGGAAGTATGGACATTTTAACAATATTGATTCTTCCCACCCATGAGCATGGTATGTTTTTCCATTTGTTAACATTTTCAGCGATTTCTTTTCTTAGAGTTTCATAGTTCTCTTTATGGAGATCTTTCACTTCCTTTGTTAGGTAGACTCCCGAATATTTCATCTTCTTTGGCGCTACTGTAAAAGGAATGGAGTCTTTGACCATTTTTTCGGCTTGGTTGTTATTAGCGTATATAAAGGCTACTGATTTATGAGTGTTGATTTTGTAGCCTGATACCTTGCTGTATTCCTTGATCACTTCT